>JADRCC010574921.1:0-23925 GCA_019843855.1 Hylomyscus alleni | reverse complement strand
TCAGCTCCTGCTTCCTGACCTGCTTGAGTTCCAGTCCTGACTTCCTCTGGTGATCAACAGCCATGTGGAAGTGTAAGCTGAATAAACCCTTTCCTCCCCAACTTGCTTCTTGGTCGTGATGTTTGTGCAGGAATAGAAACAAGTAGTTTCTAACTACTGACTAAGACAAGTAGGTTCTGGGGAACCAAGAACCCTCATGCTTGCATTTGGAGCATTTTACCCATTGAGCCATCTCTCTGTGGTCCTAGCTTTGAACGGTACATTCTTTCCCTGCAGTATCCACGGAAGAAAGGGGACGGTGTCTTCACCCCAGAAAGCGTCTCTTTCAAAAAGGAAAGTCTTTTTTGTTCTTTCTGAGCCGATGTGAACAGGTGGGAATCACCACCAGAGGCTGGGCGTAATGCGGCAGCCAGGAGTCCGTCCAGAGGCGAGGTGGAATGAGCTTTACGAAGTGTCTTGGTTTGGTTTGCCTTGAACTTTACTACCTTGCTGAACCGGCAGCATTGATATCGATGGGGAATTTGCTAGACTGCTGTATCAGGCCTTACCCTGTACCTCAGGAAACAGGTAAGATGGCCAGGTAATTCACACGCAGTGAGAGTCTGAAAGGACTGTCTTTAGAAGGAAGCCAAACAGGGGATGGTGGTGTGGGGAGACAGGGGATGGGGATCTCTTTTGGATAAAAGTAGCCTGGTCTATTCAGCGACTTCAGGTAGATCTGGGTCATCCAGGACTACACAGTAGTGATATCTTGTCTCAAAAGAAAAGGGGAAAGGAACAGGAGTCAAGTTGAGGGATCAGTACTTTTTCTGGGACTTAAAAATGCAGTTTAGAGGAACGGGAGAGATGGCTCAGCAGTTAAGAGTACTCTTCCGAAGGTCCTGAGTTCAAATCCCATCAACCAACACGGTGGCTCACAACCATTCGTAATGAGATCTGACACCCTCTTCTTGTGTGTCTGAAGACGGCTACAGTATACTTATTAATAATAATAAATAAATCTTTGGGCCAAAGTGAGTGGGGCCTACCGGAGAGAGTGGAGTGATCAGAGGTCCTAAATTCAATTCCCAGCAACCACATGAAGGTTCACAACCATCTGTACAGCTACAGTGTACTCATACACATAAAATAAATAAATCTTTTTTTTAAAATGCAGTTTAGGAAGGGAGGGGGGAAAAAAGGGCATGAGAGCCGGCAGCCTGTAAAGGGACACAGCTGGTTGCTCCGTGGAAAGGACATCTCTGCAGAGGCAAAACAGGAAAATCCGGCCTATGTGCTGGCTCTCACCCCATCTCCCATCCATCAAAGATCAAGCCACCTGCCATCCTGTACCCTGTGGGAAGTCAAATCTTATGCCCTGCTATGGGACACTTTATCATAATGTCTGAGGGATCTGGAAGCCAGAGCCTGGAGGCTTAGGCAGCATCTGCCCCAGAAGGCAGAAGGGCAGCCTGTGGAGACCGGTTCAACCAGGGCAGATGAGCAGCCAGGGTAGGTAGATGAAGAGGTTGCGCGTGCGGCTCCGTGAATGTCCAGTGCAGCCCCATCCATCCTGCTCCTAGAAGGGGGGAAGCTGCCCAGCACATAGTAGGATCTCAACAAGGCTTAAGCTGATAAGGCTATAGGTTTGCTTTGATTTCTGTTGTTGTTGGGAGTCAAATGCAGGGCCTCACTCGAGTTCCCAGGGTCTCTCCTGGTGAGATGCGTGTTGATAGTTGGTTGCTATTGTTGGGGGTGGGGTCTTGAAGAGGAATCACAGCCTTTTGGCAGGAGGGTGTTCCCTGACTCCAGCGTGGGATTCGATGCTACAAGAGCAGGCAATCAGAAAGCCTGCGCTGGGGTTTTTCCTCTTCCGCACACACCTGCTTCTTCTCTGCTTTCCACTGTGGTAGGACACCCTTGATAATGTTAATGTTGTGCTCACGGGTTTCCTATCCTGAATCATGAGGGACACTCTCCATCCCCCACTCCTCCCACACTCACTGTTGTTGCTGTTAATTTAATGGTCTTGTTGAACTTCTGATTCTCCGGCTTTGGCTTCTTCAGCATTGGAATTCCAGGCCTGTACCGCCATACCTTGCTAGATCTCTTTCCTTGATGAGCTACTCAGTCTCAGACACTCTGTTCTAGCAACAGAAGACGGGCTAAGGTGAGCGTGTAGGAACTCATACACTTGGTCTTGGCTTTTTCTTTTCTTACCTTTGGTGCCCATGGCTCCATCCTGCCAGTGCCCTCATTTTAGTTACTTTGAATGCTTCAACTGCTCTCAAACCCTTCAGTGTTCTCGAATACTCAAACTCTAACTTGTTTGAGTCCCTGAGATCAAAGGTTTCTCTTAGCCAGTCATGGTAGCACAAGCCTGTAGATCTCAGTGTTTAGAAGACTGAGTCTGGGGCTGGAGAGATGGCTCAGTGGTTAAGAGTGCCGACTGCTCCTCCGAAGGTCGTGAGTTCAAATCCCAGCAACCACATGGTGGCTCACAACCATCTGTAATGAGATCTGATGCCCTCTTCTGGGGTGTTGAAGACAGCTACAGTGTCCTTACATATAATAAATAAATAAAAAATAAAAAATAAAAAAAAAAAAGAAGACTGAGTCTGGAGAATCTCAAGTTTGAGGTCAACCTAAGGTACCTATTGTCTTAAAACAAAACAAAAACCTCCTTATGTCCTTAACAACAAGATTCCCGCCAGAGTCTGAAATCATGGAAGTCCCGAGCCTTCTCGACAGTTAATGACTTTTGAATAGTTCTGTTTTTCCTGTGGCTTTTATGGTGAGCCACCTCAAACACTTTTTCTTTTTGGAAGTGGGTGTGGTGTAAATAATAAATAAATGAGTGAATATCTGGAAGTGTGGTTGTTCTTGCTTGATCTTGGGAGGCCTTGATTACCTCTGTGATAAGCCTGTTCTGGCTAAGGAGAGGAACACTCTGTCAGAACATCTTCCATCCTCACACGACAGAGAACAGTTTGCAAAGCAGTCTCAGATTGCCTTTAATTACCTGGTGCTCCAAGTCAGCGAGTGGGCACTCACTTCCTCTTTAGCTGAGAAACCAGAGGCTCAGAGGCGCTCAGATGCCATTGCTGCTGCAATGTGGTGAGTCACACCTCTAATCCCAGAACTAGGGAGGCAGGCAGGAGGATCTCTCTGAGTTCGAGGTCAGCTTGAATACATAATGAGTTCCAGACTAGCCGGGGTGATATAATAAGACCCTGTCTCAAGCAAACAAACATTCACACAAACATATAAACATAGGGTTTTAAAAGCACACAAATAAGCCAGGCATGGTGGCAGAAGCCTTTGATCCCAGCACTTGGGAGGCAGAGGAAGGCATCTGTGTGTTCGAGGCTAGCCTGGTCTACAGAGTGAGTTCCAGGACAGCCAGGACTATAGAGAGAGACCTTGCTTCACAAAACACAATAAAAACACGGGGCAACGCTACTTTGCCACGCAGTATAACCCATGTCTTGGTAAGATTTCTATTCCTGTGGTAAAGATCATCACCAAGAGCAACTTTAGGAAGAAGAGGTTTATTTTATCATATAGCATAGAGACCACTAAGAAGGGAAGCCAGGGCAAGAGCTCAAGGCAGGAACCTGGAGGCAGGAACTGAAGCAGAGACCATGACAGAACATGGTTTATTGGCTTTCTCCCCATGGTTTGCTCAGCATGCTTTCTTCTATTACGCAGGACCAGCTGCCCAGGGGTAGTACTGCTCATAGTAGGCTGGGTATTCCCTCATCAATAATTAACCAGTGAAATGTCCCCAAAACAGGCAAAGAAATGGAGACAATCTTGTCAACTGAAGTTCCCTCTTCCCAAATGACCCTGGCTCATGGCTCCTGTCAAATTGAAAATACAAAACCTAACCAGCACGACCTATCCGGGTTCTAGTGATGAGGATAAAGATATCCTTAGGACCATTTTTCTGACTACCACAACTCCGTTTCAGACCTGCTGCCCAGTAAGAGAGGTGGAAACTGAGTATCATCTGGCTGTGAGACACATACTCTTTCTACCACATCCTGTCCTCAGGAACTGTGGGGACATAGTCAAGTCATTCATTTTTATAGTTGTTTGAATGGTTGGTTGATGGCCAGACACTTCCCACAGCCCAGAGAGACAGCACAGCTCTGTAGATCCTGTCACATGCATAGGCTTCTCTGCCCCTTCGTCTTAGATGCTAAGAAGCACTTTACACACACACACACACACACACACACACACACACACACACACACACAGCACTTTCTGAAAGGATTCTAGCCAGCCCGAGCATGGCAAACGTGTGGCTCTGGCAGGCCTTGTCCTTCTCCCCCATTCCCTCTGCCTTGCTGAAAACATTAGATTACATTCCTAAAGCTAGCCCCCAAGGTCCAATCCCTTATTAGGCCACTTCTTTCTCCTGAGGCTGACTACCAAGACTCAGCTATCAAAGTATTGAAGTCCAAAAATCAAAAGCCCCCTTTGGCTCATTGAAATAACATACCTAATTAAAATTAAACACCTCATCTTGACACGGGGGTTTCCCCTTTACCTTTGTAAACTGCCATTTGCCTATGGACCACATCTGTCTCCTCTCTATCCTGACACAGTCTCTCAACGCCCCCCATACCCTTCCCCCCCTCCCTCATCCTCTATCTCCCATCTTTGCCCTTTGTCCTTCTGGGACAAATACATCTCCTTCATGCCGAGAACTTGGCCTTGGGGTATCTTGAGCCAACTTTGAGGTCCCTACACTTTCTCTCCTTTCCATAATGTACAGAGGAGAGAGAATAAGCTGAGCAGAGGGTTTCAAACTCTAGAAGTTCGGGTAGGGATATGTGATCCATCTAACTTCTGTCTTTAGCCTCTACTACACAAACACTTGCTGGGCGGTGGTGGCGCACACCTTTAATCCCAGCACTTGGGAGGCAGAGGCAGGGAGATTTCTGAGTTTGAGGCCAGCCTGATCTACAGAGTGAGTTCCAGGACAACCAGGGCTATACAGAGAAACCCTGTCTCGAAAAACAAAAACAAAAACAAAAAACAAAAAAAAAAAAAAACCAAACCACAAACACTTATTCTTCACCCAGAAATTTCCTCCTACAAGCAGGTTCTAAGTCAATAACTTTCACTTGCTCATCATCCATTCGATCATGTTGACTATTCACCTACTGTGTCAGGGCTCATCTAATCCCTTGTTATAGATCAGAGAACAAACAGCCAGACTCCCTGCCCTCTGGAACAGGGACTCCTCAGAAAAGAAGGGGTAGTGCGATTAATTAATTATGCAGAGTGCTAGAAGCCTAAGGTAGGGTGAGGGACTCAGGGGTGTTGATGGGGTCCAGGCTGCATGGTATATGTGAGGGCTTTGTAGAGTAGACTTTGTAAAGTAGACTTTGTCAGGAAACTGAGGTTTGGGGGCTGGAAGACAGCTGGATGGTTAAGAACAGGTACTGCTCTTCCAGAGGACCCAAGTTCAATTCCCAGTATCCACCTCAGTTGAGGCTCACAACTGCCTGTAACTCCAGCTCCAAGGGATCCAACACTTCTGTGGACACCTGCACTGAGGTACATGCACACACACACACACACACACACACACGACTAAAAATAATAAAGTTTCAAAGTTTTACAGAGCTAGGCATGGTGCTTTTCATCCTAGCACTAGGGAAGCAGATCTCTGTGAGTTCTAGGACAGACAGAGCTATATAATAATATAAAAGAGAGACCTGTCTGAAATAACACCAACAAAAATAAAACTATACACACAAAACAGAAAGAAATAGCCACACCCCAGCTATCATTTCGAGGTTTTGCTCAATATTGCACCTTGTACAAAGATCTTAGGTTTCCTGGAATGCTGGTGCAAGCCACAGTTGGAAAGTGGATGTTCAAGGGTTATGGCAAAATGGTTGGACTGAAGGCCAGTCTTAGGCAATGCAGCCCTGGGCAAATATAGAGAGTGGGGAAGCTGGCACTGGCTTCAGAGCAGCTCTGTAGAATCAGAGGGATCAGAGCTTGGACAAGGGTCTTGACGATCTTGACATGTGTCTGTTTCAGACTGCATGCCCTGGCAGCCCCAGGACAGGGGCAGACTGACCCTTCCTCCCTACAGTCTCCAGAGCTCACTTAACACTGCCTGCCAGAGCATCTACCCAGCTCCAAGGTTGGAAGAGCTTACAGATGCAAGCGCCAGAGACGTCTGGGGTTTAGAATGAGACCAGGCACAAGCCAAGCAAACTAACAAATACCAAATACAAAACCTGTGCTTAGGGGGAAAAAAATCTTTTTATTCCCCTTCCTTCAACCTGGCAACACTTTGATGCAAATATTTTAATCCTCCGTACCTAGTGCAACCTTCGCTTACACGAAGGTCTGCTGCTCTGTCCTAAGAGTTTGAAGTGACCCTTCTCTCCTTGATGTAGTGACCTCGTTCCCCTCTGCTCTGTCCTAAGAGTTTGAAGTGACCCTTCTCTCCTTGATGTAGTGACCTCGTTCTCCTCCTCCCTTCATTTCCTGCACCGATTGAATAAGATTGTGAGGATCGACCTCAGTGGATGGGAAAAGACACAGTTAGCACAGAGTTAGAATGAAAGCCAAATCCTTCCTGCGTGTTGACTCCTACAGTGCACCATCTTGATCAAAAGTAAAGTTTGCAGGGCTGGAGCGATGGCTCAGCAGTTAAGAGCAGGTACCACTTTTACAAAAAACCCGAGTTCAGTTCCCAAACCCTGTCAGGTGGCTTACAACCACCTATCTCTCCAGCCTCCTCAACAGTCTCTGTTGGCCTGCACAGACGAATACATTCATTTGCACGCAGCCACACTCAGACACACAGACATACACATGATTAAAAGTAAAAATAATGGCCAGCTGGTGATGGAGCATGCCTTTAATTCCAACACTCAGGGGGCAGAGGCAGGTGGATCTCTGTGAGTTCCAGGACAGTTAGGGCTACACACAGAGAAACTGTATCTTGAAAAACATTAATTAACTAGTTATTTAGTTAATTAATTAAGTAAAATGCTGGTGGTGGTGGCACAGCAATTGGGAGGCAGGGGCAGGCAGATCTCTGTGAGTTCAAGGCCAGCCTGGTCTACATTGCGTGTTTCAGGACACCCAGGGCTAAGTACATAAAGTTTGACTTGTCCAGACACTTCTGTTGGAGTAGTAGTCTCTTTCTAACAACCTCAATAGTCTTCTTGGGACTTTAGGATTCACATGAGGGAGATCCTGGCAAATTTACCTAGAGGCAGTATAGAGCCTACTGCACCCTGTGATCTACAACAGGGTGGTTGCTGTTACTATGGTACCAGAGGTTGTCTTGGTTGCACACGACTACAGGGCTTTTCCAAATGAACCTTCGTCCCAGATCTCTGTCTTTCCCTGGAAAAGTTCCTCCCATGAGCACTTGAGCTCCACACACAAGGCCCTTTTATTCCCCAAGAGTTTCTGGCATAGCACACTGCCAGGAGGTGGGGCATCATGTCTCTTTTAGGTACCACTCTAGTCAGAAGCAAGAGGCTGGTCCCAGGACAAGAGTTGGAGCCTGTCTGCAGGGACCCTTGAGCTGTGTTCTTAATGCTAGACAGAGAGATCAAGACCCGGAGAATGGAAACAGAATGGCAATCACACCGATACTTAAGTGACCTGTAGAGAAAAAAAAAGTATAGGGGCAAGTACATTAATTCTGGCAATTCCTGTTACATAGGAAGCTGAGGCAGGAGGATTGAACCCCAAGGCCTGTCTAGTTTACAGAGTGGGCCAAGGCTGCTATGGGCAACTTATATGCATAGTCCTGGCTGTCTTAGAACTCACTGTGTAGACCAGGCTGCCTTGAACTCACAGAGATCCACCTGCCCCTGCCCACAGAGTGTTAAGATTAAAGATGTCTAGTTGCATTTTCCTATCTTTCTAGTGTTCTGTAATGAACAGAAAACAACACAATTATTCTATCGTAGGAATCTTAGTTAGGGTTTTACTGCTTCGAACAGAGATCGTGACTAAGGCAACTCATATAAGGGCAACATTTAATTGGGGCTGGCTTACAGGTTCAGAGGTTCAGTCCATTATCATCAAGGCAGGCACGGCAGTGCCCAGGCAGGCTGGTGCATCGCATGAGGAGCTGAGAGTTCTACATCTTGTTCTGAAGGCAAACAGAAGACTGACTTCCAGCGAGCTAGATAAAGGGTCTTAAAGCCCACACCCATAGAGACACATCTTCTCCAACAAGGCCACATCTCCTAATAGTGCCACCCTGTGGGCCAAGCATACTCAAACCACCACAGTAAGTATTATGGCAAGAAGCTTGGCTTGGCATGAGAAAGGCCTCCCTGGGTGGGGAGTGACAAGAGTCCCCAGGTCCTGCCATCCTTCCCTCTCAGTATGGACAGACTTCTCAGGGCCTAGAAGGTCTGGAAGTTGCTCAGAAACTGGAGTGGTGTGCTGACCTCTGCCCCAGTGTGATACCCCTAAATCAGACAGACGGCCATCCTGAACACATAGAAATTACGTTTCTAATCCTATTATCCCCTCCCCTGTCTGGTGTCTTGTGAAACTCAGGAGCTGAAGCCGTGAAGTACCTGTCCAGAGGGCCTTGGCGCCTCTGTTCTGGTTCCTTTGAGGGGTCAGGGATGCAGTCAAGTCCTCTGACTGTAAATGGCAGCCCCATCTCTGTGCTCCCCTCTCTTCCTAGGCTCAAGAATCTTTAATGTTTTCACAACCTCTTGCCAATAAAAGAGTATTGCTGTGCCATCCTTTTCAAAGTGTCCCAGGTGAGACTCCTCTCTCCTCCTTCTGAACTCACTCCCCCGGGGGCCACACGGCTACACATTCAAGAACTCAGACAGCAGGAAGTTCACACTTGCTGCAAAGCCTCGGGAAATACAGAGCAGGGCAGGAAAACTGCTCATTCTTGAGGAACTTATAAAAACAAAGACACAGCGATTAAATGTATAAAACAACAACAAGGCAATAGGAGTGAATGAACATGAAGAAATGCTTCAAATAGCATGGTCCAGCATGTCCTGTTGAACATGCCTCCTGTTACATGTCTCTGTTGATGTATGTATCTCTCTCTCTCCTTTGTTTGATAAGTAATGCCTTTAAAATTATATATATGTACATATATACATATACACATACATGCACACATATATAACACGTATACATATACTCATATACACATGTATATATACATATATGCATATGCATATATTTACAAATACACATACACATATTATATACATTTATACACATATATGTATGTACATATGCATATATGTGCATATGTACACATACACACATATTATACACTTATATATATGTTCATATACACATATGTATATATACACACATATACATATATACACATATACATATATACAAACACACATACACACATATATACATATGTACACATACACACATATACATATTATATACATATGAACATACATGTGCACACATACACATATATACACACACATACATATATACATATACATATATGCACATATACACATGCACACATATATAAATATTAAAAATGTTCCCACCAAGTCTGCTTTTTGTTGTTCATATACTCATGGGTATGAGGTCAGCCACTGAAACTGACATACCGGGGCCACAGTCTTAAAGGAAACTGAGTCTCCCTGCCTAGAAGCCATTAACTGTCATTTGCTCTTCAGCTGGGGGTAGGGCTCAGCTCTTAGGCCTCTCCCTGTCTGTGTTGGAATGTGGACTGTTTGCCACAGCTACTGTGAGTTCAAGAGTGCAGCGTCTAGCCGTGTCCAGAGAGCACTATTTCAGTCTGCTTCTCTCTGACGCCCGGTACTTACAATCCTCCTGCCCCCTCTTCCTCTACAGACCCAGAGCCTTGGGGGAAGGGGAGACAATGCAGATATCCTCTCCGTGGCTGCACACTCCATTCACATTTATTCTCTCCACTTTGACCCAGTTGTGAGTTTCTGGGTTAATTGCCAAAGGGCCGTGTTGTGTTGTGCCTATCCTCAGGGACAGCGAAGAACTTGGCAACACAGAGACAGCTCAGCAGGTTTGTACTGTCATTGAAAGAAAGGCTGGGCTGGGCTGGGCTGGGCTGGGCATGGTGACACATGCCTATGATCCTAGCAATAATCCATGACATTCTACTTGGAATTGAAAAAAAATGAAAGAAAGAAAAGAGGAGGGCTGGTGAGATGACTCAGTGGTTAAGAGCACCAACTGCTATTCCGAAGGTCATGAGTTCAAATCCCAGAAACCACATGGTGGCTTATAACCATCGGTAATGAGATCTGACGCCCTCTTCTGAAGTGTATGAAGACAGCTACAGTGTACTTACATACAATAAATAAATAAATCTTTAAAAAAAAGAGAGGAGAAAAGGAGACTGGAGAGATGGCTCAGCAGTTAAGAACATTGGCTATTCTTCCACAACAGTGTTCAATTCCCATTACCCACGAGCAGGTGGCAATCGTCTAATCTATAATAGGATATGATACCCTCTTCTGGTGTGTGCAGACGAACATGCAGACGAAACACTCATATATGTAAAATATATAAACAACTCTTTAACTGGGTGGAGTGGCACCTGTCTTTCATCCCAGTACTCCTCAGAGGCAGAAGCAGGCTGATCTCTGAGTTTGAGGCCAGCCTGCTTTACATACAGAGTTCCAGGGCAGCCAGGGCTACACAGAGAAACCCTGTCTTAAAAAGAAAGAAAAAATAATGTGACCACGACTAGGTGTGGTGGCACATGCTATCAATTCCATCGTTCAGAAGGCTGAGGCAGGAGGGTCAGTGAGATCTCAAGGCCAGCTTGAGGAACACAGAGAGTCCCTGCAGCCAGGCATGGAGGGCATGCCTGTAATTCCAGTACTTGGGAGGCTGGAGTAAGGTCAGAGTTCAAGAGCAGCCTGAACTACAGGATAGAGGGGAGAAAGGAGTGGGTGGTAGGCGGATGGAGAAAGCAAACAATAGAGGTGACTGCTCCGCCACCCTCAGCACTGTTAGGACATGAGTTCTAGGTACAGTTCCAGACAGCCAATCCCAACCTTGTCACTAAGAATGACTAGGAGACCAGAGAGGTTATGGAGTGTGCTCTGCTGCACCGTAAACCCCAAGGCAGGTCATCTAGAGAACCCAGCACAGCAGCGGAGCATACATGGTTGGGAGGTGGGATAAGAGAGAACCTGTTGAGCCGGGCAGTGGTGGCACACTTTAATCCCAGCACTTGGGAGGCAGAGGCAGACGGATTTCTGGGTTCGAGGCCAGCCTGGTCTACGGAGTGAGTTTCAGGACAGCCAGGGCTACACAGAGAAACCCTGTCTCAAAAAACAAACAAACAAACAAACAAACAAACAAGCCTGTTGGGCTGGAAAGGTGGCTCAGCAGTTAAGAACACCGACTGCTCTTCTGAAGGTCCTGAGTTCAAATCCCAGCAAATACATGGTGGCTCATAACCATCTGTAATGAGATCTGATTCCCTCTTCTGGTGTGTCTGAAGACAGATATAGTGTACTTACATGTAATAAATAAATAAATCTTAAAAGAAAGAGAAAAGAGAGAGAGAGAGCGAAAGAAAGAAAGAGAGAGAGAACGAGAGAGAGAAAAGAGCGAGCGAGCCTGTGTTGGTCTGGCTGTTCTTCAGCACCAGGTATCACGGCTGTGTGGCTGACTGTGCAGTGCTGGCCTCTCTCCCAGTTCCTCCTGGGTATGGAGGGTCCAGCAGGGGTCCAGAGCCTCTGACTGCAGGAGAGGTGTATTTCCTATATTGCTCAAGTTTCTACCCACTTACTGACGTCTCCTTTAAAAAAATGTTTAACCCCAACACTAGAGAGGCAGAGACAAGTGGATGTCTGTGAGTTCCAGGCTAACCAGGGATACATAGAGAGGTCTAGAACAGGCAGAAGTACATGACAAAGAGACCCTGGCTCCACAACAAGGACAAAAACAACAAAACTACCAAAGTTGGGCAGTAATGGTGAACTCATTACTAATGGAGGCAGAGGCAGAAGGATCTCTGTCAGTTTGAGTCCAGTTTGGTCTACAGAGCAAAGAGTTTTAGGACAGCCAGGACAAGCCCAATCTTGAAGAAAAAGAACAACAGCAATGAAACAAATCAAAACAAAAAGTCAGCTTTACCAGTTAGGAGGCTTAATGGAAAGTCGGCAGAAAATCTGACTCAATCTCTTGAATTTGCTGTTAAAACCCAAGCCCTTGCACAAAACAGCAAATAGATTGGGGATAATTTGGAGGAGGAGGAGGTAACAAAACCAAACCTAACCAGCTAAGGCGTCGTCACCATTTCTTGAGGCCGTGGATGGCTGTATGGGATCTGTGTTTATAATGTGTTGCAGTTTCACACACTGTCCTATGGTGAAGCCTCCAGGGCAGGGGCCTCCAGGGCCTGCAGGCTCAGCTGCCTCCCACACACTCAGTCCATCCTACACCTGGCCTATTTTGTTGTAATTAGCCTATGTGGATTGGAATTCTATCTATCCTAGACGCTCAGCTCACTGATCTCATCAGCTGTTTCTGATTCTTTAGTAATTGTTTTGAGACAGCCCCCTGGCAGGCCTGGAACTCACAGAGATCTACTTGCCTCTGCCTCCAGAGTGCTGGGAATAAAGGTGTGTGCCACCATGCCTAGCTTATTAAATTAAAAAGAAAAAAGTAAGGTTTTATTTATGCATACCATGTGAGTCACCGGCTATGAGTGCTAAGAACTGAACTCAGATCCCCAGGAAGCACAGGATAGCCACCACCACCTCCCCTACAACCCGAGACAGGGTTTCTCAGGTTTCTGGCTGCCCTGGAACTCACTCTGTAGATCAGGCTAGCCTAAAACTCAGAGATCCACCTGCTCCTGTCCCCCAAGTGCTGGGATCAAGGTGTGTGCCACCATGCCTAGCTGAGCAGGAATAACCCTTAACTACTGAGCCATCTCTCGAGTTCTGAATAAGGTGAAAATTACTTATACTCATTTTAGCTTTTTTAGTCAACAGAAGAGAAACTTATGTAGAAAGAAGGAATTGCTACCTGTCATCTTGCCATTCCTAAAAGACACTTTGCACTTTAGAAATACGTGCGCAGGGCTGGAGAGAGATGGCTCTATGGTTTAGAACACTCAGTACTCTCGGAGGACCAGGGTTTGATTCCCAGCACCCACCTGGTAGCTCACAACCACCTGTTACTTCAGTTCCAGGGATTCACACTTCCCCCCTTCTGGCCACTGAGAGCACAAGGTTTGCAGGTGGTTCCTATACATACAAGTAGGCAAAATACTCATTCATATAAAAGTTTCAAAATCTGGGCTGGAGAGGTGGCTCGGTAGTTAATAGCACTGGCTGCTTGCTCTTCCTAGAGATCCTGAGTTCAATTCCCAGCCACCACATGGTGACTCACAACCATCTGTAATGGGATCCGATGCTCTCTTCTGATGTATCTGAAGACAGTTACAGTGTACTCATATAAATGAAATAACTAAATCCTTTTTTTAAAAAAAATGTTTCAAAATCTAAAAACAAATAATTAGATATGTGTGCAGATCATCAGGGAGGAGGCATTAGAGTTTTACTTTAGGTTTGACTGGTCATTTATGGCTTTTCTTTTTTCCCCTGAGACAAGGTTTCTCTGTGTAGCCCTGGCTGTCCTGGAACTCACTCTGTAGACCAGGCTGGCCTCGAACTCAAGAGATCCACTTGCCTCTGCCTCCCAAGTGCTGGGATTAAAGGTGTGTGCCACCACCCGGCTGACTAGTCATTTCTTAATGAACATAGCTTTAAATTTCCAGGCACAGCTGCCCACACCACTACTTGAAGAAATTATGAAAATCCTCTATGTTTGATGTGTGTGTTTGTGTGCGTGTGTGCTTCTGCACCATGAACAAAACAGAAAACCTAGGTCTGCTTATGGGGATTCATTCTGTGGACAGCCAACAGGGCAGGTGTGTGAGGAAGCTGCTATGAAATCCCTGTTTGAAGGGGGCTTGCTATGGTGAAGAAATGGGCACAGCCACTGGATTTCCTCTGCAGCGCTTTGTCATTACTGGCCAGCCTAGGAACAGCTATGTCTGGGCAGAGCCAAGAGGAATGGGAAGGCCTCCCTATTTCCGGTCTCCACTCCGGTCCCCCAAACCTTCCCAGAACGGGTACTACACTCTCCCCACAGCCTGTAGTTCCTTCTTTTCTCCCTCACACTGCACTGCTGCCACAGAGAAGCCGGCCCTCCACCCACTGTCTCAGATTCAACCCTGGAGGCCTGGGAGTTCCTCTGTTTTGAAGCCCACAAGATACTGTAGGGACTACTCTGCAAACCTCTGATTTCTGCTTTTGCTTTTTTCTCTTTTTTAAGGGAAAGAAAATATGCTTGTGTGTATGCATGTGTATGCATGTGTGTGTGCATGTGTATTTGTGTGTGTGCATATGTATGCGTATTCATGTGTATATACACATGTGTATTTGTGTGTGTGTATATATGTGTGTGTGTGTGTATGAATGTGAATTCATGTGTGTGTATATGTGTGTATGCATGTGTATTTGTATGTGTGTGTGTGGGGAGGGAGGGAGAGAGACATTCGGGACTCTATGAACTTCAGACTGACCCTGAGTAGTGGGAAGGAGAGAAAGAGAAGTCACAGCTCCTACTTCTGTGCACAGAAGGACTTCATGAGGGACCAGGCATGTGGACATTGTTGCTCCATTTGACAGAGAACCTGGGGCCCATGGTCACAGATGGAGGTTTTAATGGCTGCCTCCTTCCACCAGAGGCCTGAAGCAAGACACGGAGTCTACTTAGAGAGAGTAAAGAGGCAGGACAGGAAGGAAGAAGAGGAAGAGGAACAAAGTCAGAGGGTAGACATGTCTCAAGTACCGGCGCAGAACTACAGCATAGCAGGAAAGAAAGACGCTGCACAGCTTAGGTGACAGGCAGGCTGTAAAGTGGAAGGGTGGAGCTGACTGACCCTCAGAAGTGGAACCCAGTAAATAAAGGTCATCAGAGGCACACTTGGTTCTAGAGGACACAGCTAAGAGCTGGTCAGGTCACAAGCCCCGTTCCTGAAAAGGTGTGTAGGATGAAGGCAACAGGAAGCAGGAGTAGCTGGGGTCGAGGGCTCTCGTGGAGTCAGATCTCTGAGCCTGAATTCCCTATGGCAAACCCAGCCTCTGCTGACTGTGACCTTTGCCTCAAAGCTTCCTCTCCACCTTGAGCATTTAGGCAGCCATGTTGCATTTTTAGAACAATTTTTAACTTGCAGGCTGTACCTGTCCAACCAGAATGTCTGGCCAAGTCCTATTACGCAACATCCCCGGCTCTCTGAGTGCCAAGGGCAACTCTAACGCTGATCCAAGGTGTGGGCTGCAGGTAAGGGTAGCCAAGGAGGGCAGAGGCAAAGGCAGCGAGTTCCCTTCCTTCCTAGAAGTGCCAGACCCCATCTCTTGGGGGAGGTGAGAGGGACAGACTGGTTTTGCTTCACCCGTCCAGAAACCGTTAACAATCATCCATCTCTGTTCGAGTTGGGGCTCCCTGGAGGATTTGGGCTAAATCTGGAAGAATGGGCAAAGCAAGAGCTCATTCCCCTGAAGGTGGGAAGTTTCTCTCTGTACCTCTACTTAAAGATTACAGCAGATGAACTTCTGCCCTGAGGAAGACAGGGACCACATGACTTCTAGAAGACCCTGTCCAGTCAGTGATTCATGGTGTGCTGGGAAGGTCTCAGACCAGAACCCAGTGGCCTTAATACCTAAGTGCTTATTTGGAACAAGACCAAACCTTACAACCTTACAATGGGCTTGCAGAATTAAGATGGGGAGGTGAGCTTATCAGTGTCCAGCTGGCCCCCCAGGGCAGGCCCAGGCAGAGGGAGGAAAGAAGTGGACACAGTCCCAGGAGTGTGAGATCCTTATTACAGAGTCAGCCTGGAGCCTGGGGAGGAAGCTTAACAGAATGCCTGCAAGTTGATGCTGGCAGGGACTGAGGGGAGCAGAGATTCCATCTCCTCTATGTAAATGAAGGTTGGGGTGGGGCTCTTTTGCCCTGTGGTCACAGACAAAGATGAGGGCCAAGCGTGTCAGGGATGTGGCAAGGACTTAGTTCAAGGTCTAAAGGTCTTCATGAACTTAGAAGGTTAAGGATGGGTCTGGCTCTGGAAGAGGCTGCTGGGGTAAGTCCAAGGGCGGATTTGGGATACCCTGGTAGGGTTCTGAGGCTGAGTCATGGCTGCAGACACAGAGAAGGCATCCCAGTGGCATGGAGTGGCATGGTGCGGAGATGCTAGATCTGAAGTGGCAGTCAATATCCCCTCTCTCCTTCCCAGGCTCCCAAGGTAACTGCCCAGCTCTGCCTCCTAGCCCATCAGTCAACAGCAATCATGGGTCCTTCTCCAACCTCAGTTGGTCCTCCTGCCCTCCCACATACCCTGGCCCATCTTAGAGATGCTCTTATTGGTCAGAGACACTCCCCTGTTGTCTCCCCCCCAATTATTTTTGTCAATACATCTCCTCCCCCTACTACTCTTGCTCCAGATCTGCCTACAGAATCCACCTGTGCATATATCATAGCTTCTGACTGGGTCCCTCCACCTCCCCTCTTCCACTCTGTGCTAGCAACTAGAACTCAAACACGAGCCTTGTCATCTCCTCCCTTCCCCCTCCCTGCCCCCTGGCTTTTTCTGCAAGTCCCTCGGGAGTCGATGTCACCCTTTACCTCTCATTCCACTCCAGATATGCTGAATTTTTCCGGAGTCTAATTTATGTAACACTTTTCCTTCGGGTGAGGACTCCACCCCATCAGAATGTCTGCTCATCTTCCAGTCCAGACCTGACCACATAGCAAGACCATGGCCTCAAAAGAAAAACAGAAAAGAAAATGTATTTCAACCCAAAGCTTCTTTATGGTATAGTTACCTGTTTCCTTATTTTCTAAAGCTAACACTTTTTTACTGGGATAAAACATACATATAAGATTTAACTTTATGTTTTGTTTTATTTTGCTTTGTTTTGTTTTGTTTTAAGTTTTTCAATGGGTCTGGAGAAATGATTTGGTGGTTAAGATCACTCACTGTTAGCTGGGCGGTGGTGGCGCACGCCTTTAATCCCAGCACTTGGGAGGCAGAGGCAGGTGGATTTCTGAGTTCGAGGCCAGCCTGGTCTACAGAGTGAGTTCCAGGACAGCCAGTGCTACACAGAGAAACCCTGTCTCAAAACAACAACAACAACAAAAAAAAAAAACCAAAAAGAAAAAAAGATCACTCATTGTTCTTGCCGAGGACCTGGGTTCAGTTCCCAGCATCCACCTGGCAGCTCACAATCATCTGTAGCTCTAGTTCCAGGGGATCTGACACCAGCTTCTGACCTTTGTGGCACCACGCGTGCACATGGAACCAAGAGAAGCTGGGGGAAGGGAATGGAAACTCAGGCGTTGGAGAGGTTTAAGGTAGAGGCTGAGAAACATTGAGCGGAGCCAGGACTCTGGGACAGGGCTGCATCCGCTTTGATGTGTTAGTGAGCACCTCAGTTAGCGCTTTGTCCTGGGTTTATTTTTGGAACCTAACAGTTTTTGCCTCTTGGTGCTTCTCCTTGGGTTGTACCCTCTATTTCAGAGTGGGCTGGCTCACAGGACAGACATGTTCAGCCAATAACTAGTGGGCTGGCTCGAGGAACAAATGTGTTTTGCTGACCACCAGGGAGGACTTCAGACGGGTAACTCAGCAGTGAATTCAGCAGAAGATTCTGCCCTGCCAACCCTCTGAGATGCCAAGCCACCACTATGATTAATCTTATGTCAGAGTAAGTCTGAAACGCCCAGCATAGATTTCCTGCTTCTTAGACCCATGAAATAACAATTGTCCATGGGCCACGGCTGCAGCTGAGCATGCTTATCCGGTGTGCTGGCTAGTCTTATATCTCACACACAAGCCAGAGTTAGCTGAATGGAGGGAACCTCAACTGAGAAAATGCCTCCATAAGTTCTGGCGGTAGAGAATTGTTTTAGTGATGGATTGGGGAGCACACCCCTCCATGGCCTCTGCATCAGCTCCTGCCTCCAGGTTCCTGTCCTGTTTGAATTCCTGTCCCCACATCCTTCAGTGATGGACTACAATGTGGCCGTGTAAGGGAAATGAATACTTTCCTCTCCAACTTGCTTTTTCATCACTGTATTCATCATCACAATAGAGACCTTAAGTAAGATATTCCCAGCATGCACAGGAGTCCAGATTACACCCTCAGCTCAGCAAGAAAGCAACAAGGAAGCTAGTGTCCCTGCTTTAAGACTTTGGGGATGATTTACTGCACAGCAACAAAATTCATGTCTCTGCCATGGGCCTAGATGCTCTTTGGATATTGCGACTTATTCTCTAGATCTGGTGAGGCAGATCCTATGGACAAAGAGAGGCTCTGAAGAGGTATGAGAGCACCACTGATGTCTCATTCCTCTGATCCACCTACCTCTTCCCCCTGAGTGCTGGGATTAAAGATGTGCTCCAGTTGGGCAGTGGTGGCACATGACTTTAATTCCAGCACTTGGGAGGCAGAGGCAGGCAGATTTCTGAGTTCGAGGGCAGCCTGGTCTACAGAGTGAGTTTCAGGACAGCCAGGGCTACACAGAGAAATCCTGTCTTGAAAAACAAAACAAAACAAAACAAAACCAAAAGCAAACAAACAAACAAAGAGGTATGAGCAAATTTTTAAAAGGAGGGTCGGGGCATAGATGTGATGGTGAATGCCTTTAATTCCAGCACTGGGGAGGCAGAACAGATTGATCTCTGTGAGGAAAAAGCAACATCCAGTGCCTAAGTGCGAGTTTCCAAAGGTTCATCCTGAGCTATGATGTCAAATCAGTGGCTGATGCTGCTTGCCTAGTGTGAAGCCCTGGGCTCAGTCTGGAGCACAGATAGATAGAAGATAGATTGACAGATAGAAGATGATAGATAGGTGATAGATAGATAGGTAGGTAGGTAGATAGATAGATAGATAGATAGATAGATAGATAGATAATAAACAGAGTGGCCAAGCATTGTGACACATAACTGTAAAAAAAATAGTTCCTGGAAGGCTAAGGCAGAGGAATTGCTAGTTCAAAGCAAGCCCAGGATTGATGTCAAAGCATTGACCCCCCTCCCAAATTAAGTAAATAAAAAGAACAATGTACTCCCCGCACTCATTTTCTTAGGAAGCTTGTGCTCTACCAAAATGACAGTGTTATCCAAGAGAGAAGAAATAGGATCCGAGCACCAAAAACCGATAAAACATGGAGCATTTGGGAGCTGGATAGGATGGGAAAGGCCACTGTGGCTGAGGCCTGGCTAGCACCAGTCCAGACCAAAGCAAGCTGGAGGGTTCTGAAACACATCTGCTCAGGAAGATGGACTCCAGTAACTTAAATGTTTTGATTGTGGTTATACAAACAGAAGAGGGGTGGTCTTGAATCAGTAACAGACATCAGAGCACTAATAAACAAGAAAAGTAAGACAATTATCAACTATAGGAAAGCCAAAAACATTGGGTGGGAAAAAGTCTTTCCTTCTGGAATAATCTAAAGCAGCGGTTCTCAACCTTCCTAATGCTGCAACCCTTTAATACACTTCCTCATGTTGTGGTGACCCCCAACCACACATTCTATTTTGTTGCTACTTTATAACCGTAATTTTGCTACAGTTATGAATTGTAATGTAAATATTTGTGTTTTCCAATGGTCATAGGCAACCCTTGTGAAAGGGTCATTTGACTGCCCTAAAGGGGCCATGACCCAAGATTAAGAACCCGCTCTAAAGCATAAACAGTGAATACGTATCTAAGCAAAATTATAAAATAACTAAGATAGACCAAGCAGAAACAGGAAGTGTTCTGTGTAATGGGGACAGAGAAAGGCAAAAGGAGCCAGATCCAGCCAGCCACAGCAAAAACGTCAACTGATAAAAGTCCAGTTCTCATCACCCACATTGGGTAGCTCCCACCCTCCTGTAACTCCAGTTCCCAAGGACTCAATACATTCTTCTGGCCTCTAGAAGCACATACAGACCTGCCAGCACAGGTGGGAACACACATACACACACACACACACACACACACACACATGCACACACACTCGCATGCATGGATACATATAAATTAAAATCTATCATAGTTGTACAACAAACATAGACCGTTACAATCCTTACTTTGTGACTCCTCATCGGTCAGGTTGTTACTTTTGCAGGTGGGCATGATGCATTAGGACATCTAATTGCAAATGATAAAGACATAGCTGGTGAAAAGCATAAAAGGAAATTGCTAAATGCCGTGTCACAAAGGACACGGATCAAAAGTCACATGGCTTGATCCAGATGTGCACATAGCACCAGAAGGATCTTCTGTCTCCATCTCCTGGTGAATTCCTGCTCAGACAATGTGATGGTTTGAAGATGCTTGGCCCAGGGAGTGGCACTCGTTGGAGTAGGTGTGGCCCCATTGGAGGAACTGTGTCACTGTGAGAGTGGGCTTTGAGACCCTCCTCCTAGCTACCTGGAAGACAGTCTTTTCTTGCTTGCCTTTGAAACAAGATGTAGCACTCTCAGCTCCTCCTGGGTCCTGCCTGCCTGGATGCTGCCTTGTTCCCGCCTTGATGATAATGGACTGAACCTCTGAACTTGTAAGCCAGCCCCAATTAAATGTTGTCCTTGTAAGAGTTGTCTTGGTCATGGTGTCTGTTCACAGCAGGAAAACCCTAACTACAGACAGAGTCCATTCACTATAGCCAGCTGCCCTTTGAGAGCTGCAGGCTCTTACTCTGCAGTGTAGTGATTGATAACCTATGGAAGAACTGTCTATCCGATAGATACAGCCAAATGCCTGTGATGGACAATGGTAGATCTGGTCTGGATCTCAAGACTATTTTTCAACAGACTGTTACAACCAAAGAGAACTCAACACTGTAGCTCCACTTGGCTAACTCTGAGTCATATGCCCATCCTGAAAACATGGGTCCATTCTCTCCTGAGCATTACACAATTGGCCTGTTCCCACTGATTCACAAAAGCCACTCAGGCTGGACATAGTGACATATGCCTTTAATCTCAACACTTGGGAACAGAGAAAGGCAGATATCTGTGAGTTCAAGGCCAGGCTGGTCTACATGGCAAGTTCCAGGATATCCAGGGATACACAGCAAGAGCCTGTCTCCAAAGCAACAAAACAAAAAAGTCTACTCAGAATTTAAATATGTCCCACCTTCCCCTGCCTTCCCTTTCCAGTGAACAGCCTTGCACTTAGTGCCCTGGCCATCCCTTCTTCTACAGTTTAGACCCCTCACTTTCCTGCCTAGAATCCCAGATGTGTGGCACCCAAGGCTGAACTGATCTCCAGATGTGGCCTGATTAGCCCAGAGGCCGATGAGATACTGGCTTTCTGCTTCATGGGCTGTCCTGTTTGACTCTGTTTTTTGTTTGTTTGTTTGTTTGTTTTTCAGTAACTACAAGGTATCCTACTCTGCACTTAGGCAGTGCCTTTGTTATATGAGCTGTTTTCAGAGTGAGAAGTCTTCCCCCTGTACAAAGGAAAGGTTTTGACCTTGTTCAGATGCAACTTTCAAAGTTCAGTCCATTCTTGCAGTCCAAGGTGTTTTTTGTATAGATTCTACCTTCATTATTAACCTCTCTGGGTTGTGCGTAATCCACTCATTGGACTGGCAGGCTTTATTATTATCCAAGAGGATAGTAAAATACATTAGGGTCAAAGATAAAATCCTCTGGCCCATTACCGGCGCACATGACATGTTGACAGTAATTACTGCTTCTGGCTTTGGTTGCCCAAGCACCTATGAAGCAACTCAGCCAAATTAGCTTTCCTGAGTCATCAAATGCTTCCCCACCAAGCGCGTGGCCTCAGACAACAAGAATCCATTCTCTCATAGGGTTGGAAGCTAGAAGTCCTAAGTCAAGGAGTGAGCAGAGCTGTCCTCCCTTTTATCTTCTAGCTGTGGGCTGCGGGCCATCGTGGTTCACAGCCTCAGCCCTGCCTCCAGCCACACACAGCTTCTGGCTTCCTTGAGTCCCTGCGCTGGGTAGTTCTTTTGATTTTGTTGTTGTTGTTGTTCAGTTTGGGGGGGGGTTGTTTGTTTGTTTTTCTTCTCTTTTGGCTTTGGCTTTTTGAGACAGGGTTTCTCCAGGTAGTCTTGGCTGTCCTGGAACTCACTCTAAGAACAAGCTGGCCTCAGACTCGGAGATCTTCCTACCTCTGCCTCCCGAGAGCTGGAATTAAAGGCGTGCACCCACTAGTTTTGTTTTGTTTTGTGTTGTAACTTGACATAAACTAGAGTCATCTGGGAAGAAGGAGCCTTACTTGAAGAATTAATATTGTTTCATCATATTGTCTGTAGACAAGTCTATGGGGGAATTATCTTCATTGATGAAGAATATGGGAAGGCCCAGCCCACTGTGGGCAGTGTCATCCCCAGGCAGGTGGCCCTAGGTAGTATCAGGCTGAGCAAGCCCTGGGAAGCAAGACGGTAAAGAGCCTCCTCTATGGCCTCTGCATCAGCTTCTGCCTCCAGGTTCCTGCCTTGAGTTCTTGTCCTGTCTTTCTTTCTCAATGAACTATAAACTGTGAAAGCAAATACATTTTTTTTTCTTCTCCAAGTTGTATTTATTGGGTTTGGGGTTCACTCTACTCTGTGTGAATTCTTTCTGCTCCTAAATTAAGTCAAGTGTGTAGGTACTCAGGATCGGGACCTTAGCATGTGTTTTCAAGGCACTTGTAATCTACCCCTGTGCACTGTAAATATCTACTCCACCACTGCGCTACACCTACGACTCCTGACAGCCTGCTTCTCAGTGTTTCCTAACTTCCTTGAACAGTCCCTGGGTACAGTATGCAGGGCACAGGCCATTCCCACTTTTCTGCCCTTCTCCCAGGAGCCAAAGCTGTCATTCTAGTGGGATCCACGCCTAAGAAACTCAAGGCAGCCCCTTTGAGAACATTCTCTTTCCTTTGTGTTTGGGCAGCGGGTTTTATTTAGAGCTAATCTTTACAGACACTATAAATTGCCTTTAAAGAACAAAATTCTACTGGGTGTGGTAGACCTCACCTCTAATTTCAGCCCTTGGGAGGCAGAGGCAGGAAGATCTTTGAGTTCCAGGCCAGTCAAGGCTACAGTGAGACCCTTACTCTAAAACAAACAAGCAAAAAGAACAGAACACTAAACAGGGCAGAGCACCTCCTTTTTTTAAATTACAAAGGTTCTGTTTTTTTTTTTAAGATTTATTTACTTGTTTATTTTATGTATATATACATGTATTTTATATATATGAGTACACTGTCGATCTCTTCAGACACACCAGAAGAGGGCATCAGATCCCATTACAGATGGTTTTGAGCCACCATTTGGTTGCTGGGAATTGAACTCAGGACCTCTGGAAGAGCAGTCAGTGCTCTTAACCACTGAGCCACCTCTCTAGCCCAAAGATTTACTTATTATTATACATAAGAACACTGCAACTGACTTTAGATGCACCAGAAGAGAGCATTAGATCTCATTACGGGTAGTTGTGAGCCACCATGTGTTTGCTGGGATTTGAACTCAGGACCTTCGGAAGAACAGTCAGTGCTCCCACCTGCTGAGCCATCTTGTCAGCCCTTAGGTTTGATTTTTACCCTGACTGGCTCCATCTTGATTTTTAGTTTGCTCTGTTGGTTTGATGTGTATGCTTCGACCTTAAAAGAACATAGACCTTTCTACTCCCTTATTTACACATAAGTGCTTTTACCTAAATGGAATCATGTAATGCATGTGGGGTTTGTGTTTGTTTTTGTTTTTGTTTTTAATGCTCCATCCCCCAACATCAAACATTTGGTTTGCCTGTTTGTTCACAGATCACACCACTTAATGCGCCGTGCATGAGCGGTTTATGCTTCCCTTGTAGAGGATCTGGACCCCAACCCCTCCTCACATGACCCTCAGAGA
>JADRCC010574919.1:10106-20335 GCA_019843855.1 Hylomyscus alleni | reverse complement strand
GGCTGTGTCTGAGGTGGGGGATGGGTATTCAGTGGCCAATGACTAATCTGTAATCCCTTCATTTCTCAGGTGTGGACACTGAGGCCCAGAGAGGTGATGTAATTTGCCTAAAGTCATGCAACTAGTGGCAGAGCCCGGCCTAGAAGCCAGGTGTCCTGGATCTCAAGATACCCCACTGCCTGAGGAATGGAACAGGTAATGTATCTCAAAGTGGGGGATAAGGATCAGTCCTTGCAGCCTGAGGTGTCACTGAGTCAACAGAGGAAGCAGCCACTCACAATCCTGACCTGTTGAATACGGCTGAAGTCAAAAGATTTGAAATTTAGACCCTAAGACCCAAAGACAGCAACTAATATCCATACCGCCATGGCAGAAATCACTTTCTGAAGGTGTTTTTTTTCTGGCCAAACATATGTCCATCTCCAAACAGCTTGGCCATGACTCATCTGGCCATTCTGCTATCCAGGCTCCCATCAATGCAATGCGCAGTGTCATAAAAAGCAGTGGCTGCTCGCAGTGGGTGCATGGGGAAATCAGAGGGGGAGGGAATCAGGGAGACCAATGAGGAGGTTCCTCTGGAAATCCAAGAGGAAACCACAGACAAAAAGCGGGCTGGCGGGGTCTGTAGAGGTCTGCTGGTTAATGGCAGCTAATATTGGTCACTAGAAATGCTGTACAGCAGACAGGAAGTAAAGCCCACCAAAATGGGAAGGGAAGAAGGCTCCAGTTTCATATAATTCCACTTATTTCTATGAAGGAGTTGATTAAGCCAAGTATTGGCAAACAAAACCCACATAAGTTATTGTAATAACACTCAGATATAGCCTGAGTGTTAAGTGTAAGCCCTGATAAGCAGTCATTGATAATATATATTCATATCTCTTAAGAGGCAGAATTACCATTTTTTTTCTGTCCATTCAGTGATTATTAGTTGAGAACCCACCGTGTGCCAGGCAGCTGGAATACATCAAGTGAACTATACAAACATCTGGAATTCAGTCAAAATGAGGTTGCCAAATAAGCCAGTCACTTGGAAAAGTTAAAGGGAGAGAATGACTTAGTTCAATATTATTGATTAAAGTAAAAGCTTCAAAAAAACCCTGTATTTGTAGATTGAGTTTGACTAGGTGTGTTTGAGATTCTTCCAGGCTTATTGAACACCACTGAGGACCTGCCTGAGCTGGCTTTCCTGATTAAGCAGATATCTGGGCATACACTGTAGCAAAGGCACCCTGGGGAAAGGCTGGCAGAACAAAATGTACAAAGGAACATCCTAAGCTGGTAGTCAGACACCAAGGGATCAAGGCATTTTGTTACAGGTGTAGTTATACCCCGAGGGAGTCTAAGAGTATCTACCCTCAGGGCGATTGTCAGGCAGGGTGTGAGCCGCAGGCACTGGGCAGTAGTAATTGGTCCCCAAATCACTTCCAACTCCTGGGAACAGAATGTTCTATTCCATACAACACTGTATGGAATAGTTGGAGCAAGGGTTCAGGTCGAGGAAAGGGATAAAAGTGGCCTTGGAACTAGGGCAGAAGGCTGGTTACAAGAGGCCAGTCATAAGCCTGAATCCTTATTCAAACCTAAATATATAGTCAGAGACTGAGCATACAGACCTCTAAGTCCCCTTGACTAAGGACAGGATTTTTCCCATCCACGCTGCTGTTTGGCCTGGGCTACAGAGGAGGTAGGATGAGGGAACCCCCCCCTCTATGCATCCAGGCAGGAGGGAAAAAAGGAGGAGATAACACTTGTTGCTCCTTTTGTCTGCACAAAATCCCCACTACGCCTTTCATGGTTGCCATGACAACAGTAGTCCTGAGAGTCTTTTTCATTAATTAACCCAGGTTCTCACTCCCAAACTCAAGAGGATGTTTTCTCAGCACTGCTGATCAGGGCGGGCAGCCTCTCCTGTGCCTGCATTTCTGTCTGTTTGCCTTAGGTATCCCTGCAGTGCAGGCATACAGCCCCACCGTTCATTCTCAGTTGTAGCTTCCCTGCCCCAGGAATTCATCCTCCACAACTTGGTCTCTCCCTTTTCCACATACCCTGCTTTCCAGCCTCTATCTTTCTGTTCCCCGTGGAGGCTTTCCTATCTCACTGGGCTTTGGGGCTTGGCACGTCTTCTTAGCCACACGTCTCCACTATCCATCCCCATCAGAGGCAACACTGTTCAGTTAGACTCCAGATAGCACTGTCTTGGCTCTACTTACCGCAGAGTCAAAGAGACCCAGGAGTCAGTATCCAACGGCTCAGGTCCATGGCCAGATGCTTGGATCTAGACAGATCCTTCAGTTTGGGGACAGAAGTCAGGTGTCTTACAATGTGCTCTTGTTAGACCTTCTCTCAGGAGATGATTCTCCCAGGAGAAAAGATGTTCAAAACAAGGGAAGTGATTCTAGCTTTGCATTGTAGAATAAAATAAAATAAAAACATAAGCCATATCTGTCTGTCTGTTGTATGTATGTATGTATGTAGCAGTGATAGGGATCAAGTCCAGCACCCTCAGTACACTAGATAAATGTTGTACCACTGAGTCGCAGCCCCAACCCTGCACATGGAATTTTCAAGTGTTTTGGTAGCTGTGTCTTCATTTAAAGATAGAAAGAAATATATGAAACTAATTTAACATTTTATTGAAAATACCAGGTCAACATGTGACCAATATAAACATTGTCCAGTGTTATGTTCTTTTTAAGTTTTTGAAACCCAGGGGTTGTTGTTGTTTTGTATTAAATTTATTTATTTTTTTATCTCTTAAAGCACAGTTCAATTCTGATGTTCAACTTCCATTAGATGTATTATGTATTATGTAATGTAGGTATGTTCTGCTCCTGTTATAGATGTAGAATTATCTACATTTATATTCACAGTTGAAAAGAAATCACGGGGCTGATGAGATGGCTCAGTGGGTAAGAGCACTGACTGCTTTACCGAAGGTCCTGAGTTCAAATCCCAGCAACCACATGGTGGCTCACAACCATCCATAATGAGGTCTGGCGCCCTCTTCTGGTGCGCCTGAAAACAGCTACAGTGTACTTACATATAATAAATTAAAAAGAAAAGAAAAGGAATAGCATACACATGTTGTTCTAGATGTACAGTCACATCTTCCCAATGGTGATGTAAATACCCAGTGAGCTTTTACTTTCTTTTTAAAAATATTTTATTATTTATTTATTTTACATTCAGACCACAGTTTCCCTTCCCTCTTCTCCTTCCAGTTCCTTCCTCCCTACCTCCACTCCCTCTTCTACCCCCATCTACTCCTCCTCCATTTCTCTTCAGTAAAGGTCATGGATATCAACCAGCCCTGGCATATCAAGTTGCAGTAAGACTGGCACCTCCTCTCCTGTTAAGGATAGACAAGGCAGCCAAGTAGGAAGAAGGGGTCCCAAAGGCAGGCAACAGAGTCAGAGGCAGCCCCTGCTCCCACTATTAGGAGTCGCACAAAAAGTCCAGAACTTTCACCTTCTAATATGCATTTCCTCCATAGCAATCTTTGTCACAATTGTTTGACATTGAAGCAGAAGCTTGTCTGTTTCAGTGGCTTTAAAACTGCTTTTGACCAAACCGTGTCAAGCCATTTTCTCTGAATTTTGAGTGTGGGGTGCAAAGGAAGTTATATACATGGAAAAATAACTCAAAGCATGTAACTACCAGCAATACATTCTTCAAATTTTTCTTGTAGCTTTTGCAGGAAATTAACATAGTGTTAGTGACTACCACTGAAAATGTTTTTTATATAGCTTCATTTTTAAAAAGATTTATTTCTTTATTTTATGTGTATGGGTGTTTTGTCCTCATGTCTGTCTGTGCACCACCTATATGCAGTGTCTGTGGAGGCGATAAGAGGGTGTGGGATTCTCAGACCTGTTACAGACAATTGTGAGCTGCCTTGTGGGTTCTGGGAGTCTGGGTCATCAGGAAGAATAGCCAGTGCTCTTAACCACTGAGCCATCTCTCCATTCCTGGATCTGTGTTTGAAAGTACACAAAATTGTAGTAACAGTTTTGCATCATGAAAAGTTAGATTTTAATATAAATTCCAATCTCTTCCTAAATAGGACAAAAGCATGTTTTTCTTTCCCTGTGAACTTCAGGTTTCTCTTCATATACACTGTGATGATATAATGGTGAAAAAACAAAATAGAAATCACTGTCATTTTCTGTCTTTGACTACAAAGTTCCTGGCAAAGCATATCGTTTTGTTTCAAGAAAATCTTGAATTGGGACCGACAGTCCTGTGAGTCTTTGTAAAGCCGTGTTCAATTTAGGCAACAAATGTTGGCATAGTCCCAGGCTCTCCGTGTTCACAGCCTTGCATCTTTCACAGGTTCCATACACTGGTGGTGATTCATAGCACTGTCCATACAACACTGAGCCGTTTTAGCAACTGTGTCCATGACACTTTCTAGTCTGCTCCTGAACGCCGCACAGATATTTTGAGTCTATCTCATACGGTAGAACAAGGCAATAGAGGGCAGCATCAGTTGTCCTCCTGTTTGGAGATCCCGATGAGTCTGCATTTCTGGCGCGCCATCTGGCACGGCAGGAACAAAATTCTCATAGCTAACCGAAAACTCTTCGATGCCAAATGTAAAAGATTACAACAATCCTTTCCACAATTGTGAGTTGGCAGTGCGCCTTTGATAAATTTGGAAGGCGTTTACAGTGACTATATCCAACTTTAACTGGGCGGTGTCTTGGTTTCTTTTCTGTTGCTGTGATTTTAAAACAAATCAAAACAAAATAAAAAAGAAACAAAACTCAGGTGGAAAAAAAGCCATTTAAGGGTGAAAGGATTACTTTCAGCTCACAGTTCATAGTTTATTGGGGTGGAAGTCGTGGCCATGGGAGCTTGAAGCAGCTGGTCATGTTATGTCCACAATCAGAAGACAGTATGAAAGCCATATTAGTGATCAAGGCATAGGGTCGCCCTTTCATGAGCAAAGGATCCCTTGCCCAGGGAATGCCCCCACCCACAGTTAAGATGGGTTTCCCGCATCAGTAATCAAGGTGATCCCCCCGACAGGGGAGACCAGAAGCCCATCTCCCTCATGATTCTAGATTCTGTTGAGCTGTGGCTAATTAACACTAACCGCCATTAGCAGCATCTTAATGACACAGTACAGTTAAAATGTACTGACTTTTCACCTCTTTAATTAATTTATCTTTGAACACATTCTTTTATTTTACAGGAAACTATCTGTTGTCCTTTTAAACATTAGTCACTATCCTCTGTGGGGATGGCCGTAGAGGCTGCGCTGATTTTCATCCCCACGAGCAAAATCTAAGGGTTCCTCCCCTCAGCCTCAGCACTTGAGATTAAATAAAGCTAAAACTACAGTTACAGACTCGCAGCACCCACCTTTGAAGTGCTGAAGAGCAATGTGTGGCTGCTTTATGGCCAGGGAGGCTCTGGTCCCCTGAGATAACAGTGCAGCGACTGGTCCTCTGCGCAGTGTCCTTCCCTAAAGGACCGCTGTCTGAGTAGGTCCCCAGAGAGGTTGGCGGGAGAAATATCCTGCGGTATCCTTGACAGCAGCCACTGGCCAGAACAATTCCTATAGTCCTGACCTCATCTGACTATGCCGAAGCAATCAAACCGAGGTCAAGTCCTGAAGACCTTTAGGCCAGATTTAAAAATAGACACACGGCTAGATCCAAGACGTATTCCTAGGGGGATGGAGTGGAATCAAGTTGTACCATGTAACAATTTCTGAATGCTGTGCTTTTAAGATGAAGGCTAGATGGGATCTGGAGAAATGACTTGGTGGTTTAGAGCCCTGGTTGCTCTTCCAGAGTACTTGGGTTCCATTCCCAGCACCCACATGATGACTTACAGCCATAATTACTCTAGTTCAAGGGGAACTGATGCCCTCTTCTGGCCTTCCTGGGCACTGCATACAGAAGGTGCACAGACCTACATTGTAGGCAAAACAATTATTATATAACAATTATTAATAACAATTTTATTTTATATAAAATAAAAGTAAGCCTTTAAAAAAGCAAATGGTAAATCATTAATAGGTGGTAGACCCATAGATAAACGGGAAGCAGCCAGGATACCTGGATGCTATGGATGTGAAGTCAGAAGTTCAGTCCTCAGCACCTACTGAAAAAGCCATGTGTGGCTGTGAATGACTGTAGTCTTAGCAGGCAGGATTTGCTGTCCAGGCTGCCATACTGAATTGATGAGCTCTGAGTTCAGTAAAGGATCCTGGCTAAAACTATTAAGTGGTGTGCAGTTGAGCCAGAAAGACATCTGATGTCAATATTCTCAGTTAGTTAGTTAGTTAGTTAGTTAGTTAGTTAGTTAGTTAGTTAGCTAGCTAGCTAGCTAGCTAGTTTTTGTCTTCTTGACACAGCTAGAGTTATCTGAGAAGAGAGAGAAAATGAGAAAACATTTCTATCAGACTGGCCTGTAGTTAACTCAGTGGAGCATCTCCTTGATCAATGATTGATGTGTGAAGGCCCCTGGGGTAGCCCTGAGTGATGTAAGGGAGCAAGCTGAGTAAGCCATGAGGACCAAGCCAGTGGGAAGGATTCTTTCATAGTCTCTGCTTCAGGTCCTGCCTCTAGGTTACTGCCTGAGGTTGGTTTTCCTCAGATAATGTACTGCCACAGGGATATATAAGCTGAATAAACCCTTTCCTTTACAAGTTGTTTTTAGTTATGATCTTTTGCACAGCAATAAAAAATAAACTAGGGGGAGTCAACTCTGGCCTCTGCACTTGACATATGCATGGTGTGGACAATGACCCAAACACTTGATGCACACACATGCACACATGCATACATAGGAATAGCTACTTCTGCTATGGAGGGAGAAAGACAACTCAGATCAACCTGGATTTGATAAGAAGTTAAGCCTTCAAGTGTTACTCACATCATTAAAACTAACTTAGAAGAAGAAAGAAATTAAGGAAGGGGGAAGTCATGACAGAAGCAGAAGGATAAACAAAGAACCCAATTAAATAGAATTAATTGCGGCACACATTATAAGGTGGCTAAATAAGTTATCACAAGGCACAATATTTAATGTGGATGTCAAAAGTAATTCTTCAAAGAGAAGATATACAAATTACACGGTGGCCTCTCTATAAGCTGAAAATGGGAAATGCCAGGCAGTGATCAAAACTAATTTACGAAGCTTTTTGCCTCCGGTGCTTGGCTAGTGGCCAGGGAACACATCCCAAGCTGCTGTTCTTTCAGAGGCTCCAGGCCTCAGGACCATTGGCATCCAGTCCTCCTGCTCAACATTTCCCAGCCTGCACAGCGACTGTTTCTAGTTCTTCTTACAGGCTCGGACCCTCTGTTCCTTTTCTTCCTTCAGCTTTATCTTCTTTCATTGCTTAAATGTATGTGTAGATAAATGGTAATTGAGTAACAATGCCCAAACAGCACAGCCTTTCTCTGGGCTGGGAATAGAGGCAGGGAAATGGCTAATAAAGCCTATAGGACATGCATGGATGCATTTAATTCTTAGTTCAAACCCAAAATTACCCTAACCCCTCCTGACATTGAATAAACAAATTAGTCAAGAATGATAATTAAATTAGAAGAGGCCAGAGAATCACCATGATTCTCCCTTGAAAAGCACCCTGAACTCAGAGCTGCTCAGAAGTGTTTGCTAAGTTGAAAACACTCTTCTTCAGTCAGGATTATGGGCACTAAGCCCAAGGTGTGTGTCTGAGAGTAAGGCACAAATGGACAGGTTATTAAAAATAGAACATTGTCAGCACAAGGACAGTATGATTCATGCTGCAAATGACAGGCAGAGGCTGTTGACCTCAGGAAGGACGAAATGCCACCCAGTGGAACAGCACAGACAAAGCCTGGCAGACTAGATCCTTTCAAAGCTAGCCTTGTCATACTTCCGGGCCTGCCTAATGCAAAGCGAATCAGAGGTGCACGGAGAAGAGACAAAGGATGCCTAAAATAACCAGAATACAAAGTAAAAGAAACAGAACCTTAGCTGTGGAGGGAAGAGGATATGTACAAAAGCATTTTAGAGAGAGTGTTGTTTCACTGTGGAGAATAACACACACACTCCCACTCCCACTCCTCACACACACATGCATTATATAAAAACCTAAATAAAAAAATAAGAAAGAAAGAGAGAAAGGAAGGAAGGAAGGAAGAAAGGAAGAAAGGAAGGAAGGAAGAAGGAAAGGATAAAAACATCCTAGCACTGGGGAGGTGGAGAAAGTGGGTCCCCGGGCTCACTGATCTAGTTTTCTCCACTGGTCTCCACATACAGGTACATGAACACCTACATGGAGACCCATAAGCATATATGGAGCTCAGCAGGTGAAGGCACTTATCTCAAAGATGGATGGTCAGTTCCGATCCTAGAACTCACATGGTAGAAGGAGAGAGCCAACTCCTGCAGTCTCCTGAACTCCACCTACACACTGTGGCACACACACCGATACACACACATACCATAATACACACACGATAATAAGAACTAAAAGCAAGTATTTAACAACCTAAAACTCTTTAGATAAAAGTCCATGTTTTGTATTTTAAAAATCCTTGGGTCCCACATGTGGCCTGCACCTTAGAATGTTTTGTTAGGGGCCATTGAGATCATTGCCTTTCAAACTTCAAGCAAAGCTGAGACAAAGAACAAAGTGTTATCCCACAGAAAGGTTAACAATGTTGAAAAATCTAAATCCAAGCAAGAGATCGACTATTCTCAGCCAGAGGGGACAAAATATAGCATCAAGATTTAAATAATGGAATTACCAAATCCTAAATGATAAGTACACACAAGAGTTCACATGCTCCTCAAACATATAGAATACATGTAAACATGGAAATGTGTGAGGACAAATGAAAGCCAAGTGGTTCTCAAGGCAGGAGCTATAGAGTCGGGGCACTTGATAGAAGCAAATAGCAAATTATATCAAGTTAATTTTTTATTTGTGTACATGTGCGCATTTGCATGTGCTTGTGTGTGCAATGAGCATGCACAGGCAAATAACATATGTGCCACAGCAGTGCCGTGGCGGTCAGAAGACAGCTCTCTGGAGTCAGTTCTCTCTTGCCACCTTGTGGGACTGGAGAAGAAATTGAGGTCTCCAAGCCATCTCGCTGGCCAGCAAGTTTTTATTTACTTATTCTTTAAGAAATCAAAATACTAAGAAGTCTTGGGAGGGCAGGGAGAATCATTCAAGGCCAGGCACAGTGATGCCCACTTGTAGCTCTCAGAGGATGAGGCATGAGGATCTTACGTTTGAGGCCAATCTGAGTCCATAGGAAGCTCCTTAGGAGGGTGAGAAGTATAGGGAGGAGGAGGAGGAGGAGAAGGAGGAGGAGGAGGAGGAGGAAGAGGAGGAGGAAGAGGAAGAGGAGAGGAAAAGAGATCTGCAGTTTCTATAGAAAATGAAAAGGAAAGCACGGACCTATTGATACGGAAAGGTGTAGAGAGCTCTGTAAGCAGGGGTGAAATCATAATCTTAAATGTTTCCATCATGTGAGAATGGAGACAGTTCTGACAGCGGGGTAAAAGGCATCTCTGTGGGTGGAGTTCTTACCACGCAAGCATGAGCACTGAAATTAGGATCCCCAGCACTGACACAAACACCTAAATGCAAGGTGGACATGGCTGCCTGCTTAGCATCCCAAAGTACAGACAGGCTTCTCAGCTGGAAAGCTCTGGGGTCAAGTGAGAGAATCTATCTCAAAAATAAAGGTGGGAGGCTGTGGAGAAAAGGACCTTAGTACCAACCTGTGGCCTCCACATGTATGTCATGTAACCCACCCCCCCACACACACATGAAAGCATGTACTCTAGCACACACATGTAAGCATGCATGGATACTATACACAAAAACACAAGAAGAAAAGGATGCGTGAGAAAGGGCCAAGGGGCTGTGAGCGGCAGGTAAACAGAAGGACTCACGATAAAAACAGACATCACTGAATTAAACAATGTGGGATGTGGAGGGGGGTGGAGAGATGGCTCCATGACTGACTGCTCTTCCAGAGGTCCTGAGTTCAATTCCCAGCAACCACATGGTGGCTCACAATCATCTGTAATGGGATCTGATGCCTTCTTCTGGTGTGTCTGAAGACAGCAACAGTGTACTCATAGACATAAAATAAATAAATAAATAGATAAATAAATAAAATTTAATTAAAAAAAGCAATGCAGAGGGCAAAAAACATTAAATACAATCATAATCTGAGCCTTTGATAAATAGAATAAAACTCAGA
>JADRCC010574919.1:0-10006 GCA_019843855.1 Hylomyscus alleni | reverse complement strand
TTTTTTTGGTTTTTTGAGACAAGGTTTCTCTGTGTAGTCCTGGCTGTCTTGGAACTCACTCTGTAGACCAGGCTGGCCTTGAACTCAGAATTTTGCCTGCCTCTGCCTCCCAAGTGCTGGGATAAAGGTGTGTGCCACCACTGCCCAGCATAATTTTTAAGATTTTCTTTCTTTAAAACTAAAAGAGGAACATAAAGGAGAAGTCTCAGCAGGCATAGTACTTGCTGAGCAAGCATGGGGACAAGAGCTTGGATCCTCAGAATTCACATAAAACCGGGCAGCTGTGGTAGCCCACCTGTAATCCCCTCAAAGACAGGGAAACCCTGAAGCGAACTAACAAGCCAGAGTAGCTGAAGGGTGAGCTCTGGGCTCAATGAGAGACTCTGCCTCAACATATAAAATGGATGACGATTGAGAAAGATACCAAAGGTCAGCCTTGGGCCTGCATACACATATGCACACACATGCCTATGTACCATTCATATACATTTGAGCACACATGCATAGTACATACATAAAGCCAAAATAAACAGTTAGAGATGTTTATTGGCATACTTCCTAATTTGGAGTATCGCTACATTCCTATATCATGCTAGGTCCCCTTGATAATACCATGTTTATTTTGTGTCATTTCTAGTGACCACAGAGTACTGGTTTTGTTTTTTTTAAAAAATAATGTTATGGAATTATTTATTTATTTATTTTAGTTTTTATGTGGCTTTCTCAGAAAATGAATGTCTTTTGCTTCTCTGTGCTCTGATACAGTTGATAAGAATGTTGAATGGTAGCTGGGCAGTGGTGGTGCACACCTTTAATTCCAGCACTTGGGAGGCAGAGGCAGGCAGATTTCTGAGTTCGAGGCCAGTGTAGTCTACAGAGTGAGTTCCAGGACAGCCAGGCTATATAGAGAAATGCCGTCTCAAAAAACAAAACAAAACAAAACAAAACAAGAGTGTTGGCTTGTTTCAGGCTATTTGGAAGTATTTCCTTATGTAGGGTGGTGGATATTAGGTGGAGCACTTCTCTAGCACATGCGAGGCCTCCTCCTTCTCCTCCTCCTCCTCCTCCTCCTCATCATCATCATCACTGTAGTATTTATAAAATTATATCAGTAGTAGTCGTTGCAGTGTAGATGTAAAATTTAAGGACAACTCATTTTCGAGCCCCCTCATGCTTACAGCAAGCTATTTCTTTGCTTCTCAATAAATGCTACGTCCTTACTCTTCAAATTGAAAATGATGGGCTGGAGAGATGGCTCAGTGGTTAAGAGCACTGGCTGCTCTTGCAGAGGACCCAGATTCAATTCCCTGTACCCACACAGTGTCTCACCACAGTCTGCAACTCCAGTTCCAAGGAACTCGATGCCCTCTTCTGGCCTTCGTAGGTTCTGAATTCATGCATTCAGGCAAAACACTCATGCATACATTTAGAAAAATGATCAAATAAAAACCAAAATGTAGCCCTCTCTTTCCTCTTCTCTTCTTTCTCTGCATGATTGCCCACTTCTTTCTTTTTCTCTCTCTCTTCTACCCCCCCCACCCCTTCCCTGTGTCGAGTTCCCTGGCTTTGGTCCTTGGGGCCAGTAAACTTGCCCATCCGAGAACAGCTTCCCAATAAACCTGCCTTTATTAGAATCTAGAAAAAAAAAAATCAAAATGTGTTTATTCTGGTAACTATTTGTGTTTTTCTAGAAATATATATTAATTTATTTATGAAAAGTTTCAGGAACATTGTCTTCCTATTTTGTTTTCCTAGGGAAACATTTTTTGAGCCGCCTCTTTTTTCTGTTTATTCAACTCAAGATTTAGCTTTCTTCAGATTTATTTTTATTTCTAATAATGTGTACGTACATATGTAAGTAGACTCAAACGTGAGTTTTCTGTAATAGCAACAAGTGTTTTTGACCCCTGACTCCTGAATCTCCAGCTCTCCCCTTCACTTTCATTTTGTTATTTCTTTCTTTCTTGAATCATGCCTAGAAAGTGAATTACCTTTTTGTTTTGTTTTGTTTTGTTTTTTATTTTTGTTTTTTCGAGACAGGGTTTCTCTGTATAGCTCTGGCTGTCCTGTAACTCACTCTGTAGACCAGGCTGGCCTCAAACTCAGAAATCCGCCTGCCTCTGCCTCCCAAGTGCTGGGATTAAAGGCGTGTGCCACTAGTGCCTGGTGTGAATTACCATTTCTGCTTTGAGGGTCTTCTTTGCAGACTGTTAATATCCTTCATTACTATAAAAAATTCTACAGGAGCATAAAAGATGTGTTCACCATTCGATGTTATAGTACTTGATACAAAACTGCAAAATTGATCTTTAAGAATATATCCATTCAGAATGGATACAGTCCATGACAGTAATGTATCTCAGTCACTGAAGACTTGCCTAGCACATGCCAAGCTGAAAGTCCTGGGCCCCATGCTCAGTACCATATAAACTGGTGTGGCGGTAGACATCTGTCATCTCTGTGCTTGAGAGGTGGAGGCAGGGAGATCAAGGTCAGTCAGGCTACAGTGGTTGTGGTGGTGGTGATGGTCCCAGTACTTGGGGAACAGAGGCAGGAGGGTCTCTGTGAGTTCAAAGCCAGCCAACCCTGTCTTGGAAAAATAAGTTCAAAGTCACCCTTGGATATTCAAGGTCTCCTTTGACTATATAGCTCATTTGAAGATAGCCTGTACTGTACAAGACCCTACTATAAAGCAATTAAGTAAGATAGGTGAACAGACAGACAGAGAGACAGACAGACAGACAGACCTTTAGATCCTCCAAACCTTTTTTTTAAAGTTCCTTACTGACTCCAGGCTGAGAGTTGGTCCTTAAAGCCTGCTGGACGGTGTGTTCTTGCTTTCGGCTTCCCTGGAGCTCCGCCTTCCTTGTCTTGGTTATCTTCATCAGTCTTGGATCCAACTTCATCTGACACTGAGATCAGGAGCCTAGGAGCTCTCAGTTACCTTTGTTCTGCTATATCGTCTTCACACATTTAATCTCAGTCTTTGGAATATTCCTTTGTTTGCAAGCAAAAGCTAAAGTTTTACTTTAAAAATTAATGTCTTTATTTACTTATTTATTTTAGGAGTGTGTGTGTGAAAATGTGCAGAGAACAACTTGTGGGAATCAGTTCTTTCCTTCTGCCACGTGGGTCCAATTTCAGGAACTGAACTCAAACTGTCCAGCTTGGCATCAAGAGCCTTCATCTGGCCAGCCCTTGAGCTTTTATTGTCTCTTTGTTTTTTAAAGAATTGCTCTTCCACACTCACACTGATTGTCTAAGAGACGAAAGCCCTCTAAAGATGACAGGAAAAATACTCAAAGCAATCATGGTCGGAGTGTCTGTGTTCCTTGGGAACGCCGTGCTCTCTGTATTCTCCGTCATTGGTGCAGTTCGAATGAATGAGTAGAGTTCAGAGGTCTTCATGTTCACATTTAAAACTAGATAAACGACCTCACTTTTGACCTTGAGCTCATTTTTAATTTTAATTTTATTTTATACAATGTGTAGACGGTTCCCTGTTCTCTGAATTTAGAAGTATGCACAGTACAATTCTGTAAATTCTGTGATTTTTATAATTATGATATAACCCTATCCTTCCTTAAAACATTCAAAATGTGCAAAAAATAATAATAATAATTGCTCTTCCAACCAGTTTTTTCCCAATTGTGCATGGGTGTTTTGCCTGCCTGCATATGTGCTCCATGTGGGTACCTGGTACCCATGGAGGCCGAAAGAGGATGTCAGGTCTCCTGGAACTGGAGTTCCAGATGATTGTCAGTCATTATGTGGGTGTTGGGAATCAGGAAGAACAGAAAATACTCTTAACCACTGAGCCAGCCCTCTACCCCGACCCCTGGATTTTGTGATTGTTGACGGTTGCTTGCTTAAAATTTTTATTTTCGTGTGTGTGTGTGTGTGTGTGTGTGTGTGTGTGTGTGTGTGTATGCAGGCGATGTTGGAGATAAAAACAGATCTCTTATAGCTGGAGCTACAGGCCCATGTGAAGCCCCTAGTATGCTTGCCGGAAACAGAACTCAGGTCCTCTGCGAGAGGAAGAAGCGCTCTTTACTCCTGCATTGCCTCTCTAGCCCCACAAGCTCAGGTTTTTACCTTTTTTGAGCCAATCTAAATTTTTTTTCTCTTTGGGGGGTTTTAAATTCCAAGTTCATCGATGAAGATTTCAAGTATGATTTGCCATAACTTGGTCATCTTGTACTCTTTAACACATCCTATAATCTGACACAGCACTGATGGCTCTGCTGCACTGTTAATTTATGCATGTCATTTTAATCTTCATTCTTAGATGGATTTTATCCTTTTAGAAAATTTTAACTGGTTTCCAGAACCTTCCATTTCTGAACATATCTATTGACCCACACATGTAGAAAGACATGGCTGAGCTTGCTGCTAGGCTGCATTTTGTTCATCTCTACATCAGAGGCAGGTGGAGAAGCAGCAAAGAGGAAGAAGTGAAGAGGTCCCGGGCTCTGCTCCTGCAGTTGAGTTAACCCTTATTCCTGGTAGGTTTGGCCCTGGGTGTTCCTTCCCTTACGCTGGGTGACTCCACCCTCCATCTGCTTACTGGGTATGGTAAGGAGTAGACAGCAGGGTGTCTCTGCCTGACTGACAGACCGCATCTGGGTGATTCCCCTTGGGTTCTCTTCTGTCTGCTCTCTTTCGTGGAAGGCCATGGTAATAGCAAGCAGATAGTGCCAGACCTAGGTGCCTTCCGGAGGGCGCTCTCTGGGGCCTAAGCATGAGCAAGGGGCTGCTAGTTTCCCCACCCTCTGGCTCCTCTCCTCATTTGCTTCTCTCCAAGTTGCAGGATGCTGTTGGTATTTCCAGAGTGGTCACCCTTTGCCTTCTGTATGAGTTGCTTTTCCTATCACCATTGACGACATACCTGAAAGAACACCCGCAGGAAGGGGGCATCATTTGGGCTCACAGTTTGAGAGGAAACAGTCCATGGTGGAAGCAAAGGCTCAGTGGCTAGACTAGCTGGTAGATGAGAAGGCTGGTTCTGTTCAGTCAGCAGCGAGGAGTCAGCCATGCTGGAGCCTGCACAGGACTAGAATCCAGGAAGCCTGCCCTCCAGTGACCCACCTCCACTGGCTAGGTCTCCTCATGTCTCCACCACCTCCCCAGTTGCATCAACATCTGGGGACTAAATTTCTCTTTAATTGAGAAATTCATGTGTAGAAATTTGTCTTATGATCATGATAGCCAAAGTGCCTAATGACTCCTCCACAGGAATTATGGTTAGTGCTTGGTTTAGAGGAGCAAGGGTCAACGATCTAAGTAACCAAGACTTGAGAACTGCTGGAGAAAGTTATACAGTAGAATCTGTGTGGCCACCAGTGGTATGAGCACTGGCTAAAGAACCTTCCCCTTATTTGCATAAAGCAGAACATAGGTATGCTGCACTCATACAAGCGGTTCACACAGCAGAGTTCTGCAAGAATACAAACTGTGCTGGAGCAAATCATTATCACCAGCGGCGTGTCCTCAAACAGCACTGAATTTGTATGAAAGAAACTTGCCAGTGAACCACTTAGAAGAGAGTATGAGATGGCAAATGATCCCAGTGTGGTCAGAACCATTTGGCCAGAGACAAGTAGAAGAACTGTTTTATTTAGTTTATTGGGGAAAGGGAGAAGAGTTGGGAGGGAGGGAGAGGCTCACGTGGTCAAGCTTGGTGGTTAGCTGTGAGAAGTCTGAGGGTTCAGAAAAGCCACTGCCATCAGAGTGACTGCTTATGAAAATGAAGGATGCATTGTTACATAGCCCCCCTCCCCCACCACAGCTGATTAAGATGCTTAGCAGACAAGATATGCCGTGGGCTAAGATGTCACCTCCGAGAAACAGACCAAGGAGAAATGCTTCCTTTGAACTGTTGAGGGATTTGGCCATCTCAGGCCTGCCAAAGTTCCCTCTTTCTTGAAGGAGATATAAATGGAAGCAGGGAGCTGTTGTCAGAAGGCATGTGGGCATGGTGCCTGGCCAACAACTATCCCATAAGAATAGGCTGTGAGAATTCCTGAGAAGGATGCATTCTCCAGGGTCTTTTGGAGATCTGTGAGCAGGCAGAGTCACTTGCATCAGAGAAAAGGTGTTTTATTTTGTTTTGTTTTTTGTTTGTTTGTTTTTTTTTCGAGACAGGGCTTCTCTGTATAGCCCTGGCTGGCTGTCCTGGAACTCACTCTATAGACCAGGCTGGCCTCGAACTCAGAAGTTCACCTACCTCTGCCTCCCAAGTGCTGTGATTAAAGGCGTGTGTCATCACTGCCCGTCGAGAAAAGGTGTTTGACTAGGATAAGGGTGGTAAACAGAAGTACCAAGAAGCCAAGGGAAGAAGGCACTTACCAGATAGAATCATGCATGCACTTAGATGGTACTATAACTGAACAAGACCTGGAAGTGGAGAAGGCATTCTAATGGGACTGAGAAGTTAACATAATATTGTGTGTTTCTGTTATGACAGAGGTGTGTGCACATGTGTAGGGTTTTATTCCTATGAAGAAACACCAAGGAAAACATTTAATTGGAAATGACTTACAGTTTCAGAGGAATAGTTCATTATCATTGTGGTGAAAGGCGTGGCAGAGTGCAGACAGACTTGGTGCTGGAGGAGCTGAGAGTTCTACATCTTCATCCACAGGCAGCACAAGGGGACTCAGTACCACACTGGGAGGAACATGGGCATACCTATAAGACCTCAGAGCCCCCCTCCGCAGTGACACACTTCCTCCATCAAGGCCATGCCTCCCTCCTAAGAGTGCCACTCCCATGGGCTTGTGGGGGCCAGTTACATTCAAACTGACCACAGTATGTGTATATGTTTCTGTATATGGGGTGTTTATGTGTAAGGTATGTGTATGTGTTCATCTATTTACATGTAAGTGCCATGTACTGCATGTATATAAACACCAGCAGTAAACGTCGAGTATTGCTTCTCAGCTGTATTCACATTGTCTGCTGAGACAGTGTCTCTCACTGGAACCTGGAGTTTGTTGATTAGACTAAGCAAACTAGCCAGTGAACTCCAGGAGTCCACCCATCTCCACCATGTCAGTGCTGGGATTATAAGCATACAACACCATGTTTATTTTTAACATACACACTCTGCCATCTCCCTAGCCCCCCAGCATACATTTTTAAAACATTATTCCATTCAATTCACTTTGGGTGGAAAGCTACGACTGTGGTTGTACCAAAGACATGGGAAATCCCAAGCAAATTGGAATCTTTGTGAGTGTTCCTGAGAAATGTAATGTTGAAAGAACAAGGTGGAGGGAGGGGTGCATCTGGAATGAGCCCCAACTCCAGCATCGACTCACTGACAGACCCTGATCTTTCAATTCACTTTTACTAAACCAAAGCCAGTCTAAAACGTAATGGCTTAAAACTGCCCTACTCCTAATTGCTTGTGAGTCCGTAGGTCAGCAAGGTGGTTTCTCTGGGCTAGGCTGGACTTTTTCAGGCATCTATGGTCAACTGTATGTGGAGACAGCAACTCTGCTGATTTAGGTTGGGCTCTGTTGATGCCCAGACCTCAGCTGGACTCAGACTTCACTCTGACAGGCATTTCCTCCTGAGAAGGTAGCCTGGCCTTGGGTATGTGGCTGTGGTCAGGTTCCCAAAGAGCAGATGAAAGTATATGTGGTCTCCTGCAGTCCAGGCTTAGAACCAATCCACCATCTCCCCACTTTATTCCCAGTCCACGTACACAACAAGGCTAGCACGAGAAAAAAAAAAAAGAGATTCCCCTTTCCGTGAGAGAAGTCGTCGTTACTTTTCAGAAGGACAGCCATGTAACCAGAAAGGAAGGATGGAGAACTCCGGTCATTCTGCCACTCACATATGAGCAAGCTCCTAGGACCTCTGCAGTCCTCAGTGGCTTCGTCTATAGAATAGAGACAATATTTTCCATCCCAGAATTGTGACGATTCAATGGTTCTGCTTCTAACACGAAGGCTGTTCTTCTATGTGTTTGTCTTAGTTATGGTTTTATTGCTGTGAAGGGACACCATGACCTCAACAAGTCTTACAAAGAAAAATGTTTAATTGGGGCTGGCTTACAGTTTAGCCCACTAAACTCAGAGGTTTAGTCAATTATTGTCATGGTGGGAAGCACAGCGGGGTGAAGGCAGACATGATGCTGGAGAAGGAGCTGAGAGTTCTACATCTGGATCATCAGGCAGCAGGAAGAGACAGTGACACATTAGCCAGGCTTGAGCTTCTGAGACCTCAAAGTCCACCCCTTAGTGACACACTTCCTCTGACAAAGCAAAACCCACTCCAACAAGGCCACGCCTCCTAATAACGATAATTCCCTAGGAGCCTATGGGAGCCATTTTTTATTCAAACTATCAGAGTACTCCTTCTATTTGTTCATGTATTTCTCCTTTTGCTTTTATATGAACATTTTACTCTTAGGACCAGACTCATTATCAATAATGCCATCCCTTTGAACTGTCTGGAGTACTTCACTCTCCTTACCTGCATCAACAAGTTCTGGGCAGGAAAGGAGGGTTTTGTTTTGTTTTGTTTTTTTTCTGCACCTGTTCTTTTAGTCTTTGTCTCAAGCTCAGCCACAATCTGTGTGTTTCTGAGATTGATTTGGGGAAGGAAATTGCATTTGCTCAAAGTAGTTAATAAGGCCTCTGTGACTCATCTTCCTCTGACTCCACAGTGGGTGGAATGGCCTGAAGGGAACCTTGAGAGGCTTTCACTGTCGTCACTAATTCTGTGCCTTTCCCTTGGAACACTCTCTCATCTGTCTCCATGACTACAGTCAGATGCACTGAGGCACAGTGGGCTCTGGGTCCTGTGTCTCATCCCCCACCCCCCCAGGAGAGGTCATTCTTTGCTCTTCCTTCCCGTCAGCGGTGACTTTAGGGATAGACACCCAAAAGACTAGACAGCACTATGTGTCTTGGTAAGCCATACTCCCTCTCCACACATTTTAGCCCTGATTAGTGGAGAAATTTACAGTTTGTTTTCACACCTTCTTTCTATGACTTGCCAGCTCCCATTTATAGCAGAGTCTCCAAAATTTCTCTACGAGGAGAGTATCAGCCAGACATCAATGATCCTGCAGTTTTTCATTGTTTTTGTTTCCATAGTTTCCCTCGGGGGCCACCCGATACTAGCTTCACATTTTTTCATGGTACTATATGTTTCCTTCTGAACCACACTGGAAAAAAATGTTCAGAGCAGAAGACCCAGTTGTAGCATCCTCGAGTAGGGTGCACACAGTCCTGGGTCCAGTCCCCAGCACCACATACACCGGTCAAGGTGGCCTACATCTGCAATCCCAGCACTTAGGAAGTGGAGATAGGAGGATCAGAAGTCCAAGCTTAGCTACAAATTGAGTTCAAGGCCAGCGTGGCCTGCCTAAGACCTTGTCTCAGAAACAACAGTAGACAGCTGGGTTTGGTGCCTCCTGCCTGTAAACCAGCCCTTGGGAGGTTGAGACAGGAGGACCATGAGTTTAAGGCTAGCTTGGACTAAAGAGAGAGAACCTGTAACCACTAGATAGTTACCTCCCTCCCATTAGATTCCCCAGCAGTTTGATAAGCCGTCCATTGTCTGACACAGGAAACATCATTTCTCCCCTGCCTGGTACCCCAGCTTCTCTCTCACTATAGTGCTGTTAGGTTCAGACACTCTGCTGTCCTCTGTGGGGAAGGACTGGTTACCAGTGACTCATAGTCATGCTCTGCCAGAGAGTCTCATTCTCCACAGTAGCAGCGGAGGAGGTAGCAGAGTGCTAGTTGTGGTAGTGCCGTAATAGTAGCAGCCCCAGCCACAGCGAAGCTCAGGGGCAGAGCCGCTGCAAGAGTACTGAGGATACTGAGCGCCTAATGGAGGCCCAGGATTAGGTTTCAACACCCTTATCCCTGAGGGCATTCAGTTCTCACCATGACCCCGAGACAGATAACATTTTCTAGTGTCTACATTTTACAGATGAGGACATTGAGTCTTAATGAGGGAATGAAAAAGCCAGCACTTCCCAGGC
>JADRCC010574918.1:0-16657 GCA_019843855.1 Hylomyscus alleni | reverse complement strand
TAGGTAAGTTTTTTTTAAGTGTCTGTGGGCATTTTATATGTTACCACAGGCATTCACCCTCACAGGTAACTGTGATGACCCACAAAGTGTTACTCAGGGAAATTCTCTAAAGGCTCAGGAAATTTTGTTCCTCTTGGTTGGGGATTTATGATGAGTACTAGATCAATCATGAATATCTGCTGAAGTTAAGTGAGAAATTTTGGAAGTGCTCAGAGGAACATTTCAATGGTATGTTCACCCTGACGAAGTTTGTAACAATGGGATATGTCCTGTCTGTAGGCTTAGAGGATGCCAGGTGAAATAGTGGCAACAAATGTAGAGGAAGGCTGTCCTCTCTCTCAAGATGCTAAGAACATCACGTGATTGTGAAATGTCTGGGCTGTCCCACAAAGTTTAATAATCAGTTAAAGTTCAACAATTTGAAAAATTTAGCAGTCTGAAGGTTGGTAATATTGAATTTTACCACCCAAAGATCCCATATAGTTCAAAAAGACAAAATTAGCTATTATGTGGTTAGTTATAGAAAGAATTTTTGACTCCTGCCTGGAATATCCACGAGCGTGCTCCCTGATGATGCAAATGCAAAACGGCAGATAACAGTCCCGTACAGAATGCAAGTGGATCCCTTGGTGTGAATGAAACTCAATCAGGTTAATTTCAATTAGCTGAGCCTTGCCGTGAACCCACCCAGGGAAGAGCCTACAGTTTAGATGATGAATAAATACTATCTCATGAATACTATAGCTGTACTCTGATCCTTCTCAGGAGTTTATCAGCGGAAACGGAACCTGTTAGCAGCATGGATATGATGGTCAGTCCTGCTCATATTTGTAATGTAGATTTTTTTATGGTATAGCCTGCACTGGATGGATGCTGTGTGTCACTATTGAGATGCCAGGGCCTGGTAATAGTCTTGTGTTCAGAAGCCTCGCCATAGCTGCTAAGCAGCCTCGCTTTCAACATTACCACCACCATGATTAAGGCTGATATGGACTTGGATGCAGTATTAAGACTTGTATATGAAAATGACCATTTAACAGAAGGAAGATGGGATTTTCTGAGTAGAGTTTTGGATTATGGAGTGCTAACTGTGTATAAATTCATATGTTAGCATTCTCTAAAGGATGCTAGATTGAACTGATAGATTGAATATCTATCATATGCATATATGGGATTTATTAGAGTTTAAACAAGCTGTGGTTCAAGTAGTCTAACAACAGTGACTGGCTCCAGATGTAAAGACCAAGAATCAGGCAGTTGTTCAGCCCATGAAGCTGGATGTCTCAGACAGTCCTCAGTCTACATTGGAGTCCGAAAAGAGTAAGTTCTAACACCAGGAAGGGACATAGTAGAAACAGGATTGATGAACTTGCTAGTTAGAGAGAGTGGAAACAAGCCAAAAACCAAGCTTCCTTGATCAGTGTCCCTTCATGTGAGCTGCCACCAGAAGGTGTGGCTCAGGAACAGGATGGTCTTCCCGCCTAAAAAGAACCAAACAAGAATGTCTCCCACAGCCATGCCCAGCTGCTTGGTTTTAGTTGATGGTAGATGTAGGCATGCTGACAAGCAAGACTAGCCATCACCATCACGTCAGACCTTCTGAGTCATGTTTTGAAGAGTGTTCAGTTGGGCAGCTTTAGTGCTTTCCATAGATGTAGAAAACTCCTGAGGAAACCAAGGCTGATTGGTTATCTGAAGGGCAGGTGTTTTTAAAGGAAACATTTGAAATCACTAACAAAGCAGTAAAAATAATCCTGGGGAGATCTGAAGGTGCCTATGGAAAAAAAAAAGTCCCTGTCATGAAAGAAACAGGAAGGGGGTAGGTAAGTCTTAGGAGTTCTGACAAAGCTTAGTGTTTGAACCTCAGAAGAACAAAAATTCCAAAGTGAATGAGTTCCTCTATGAGTTCCAGACTTCATAGAGGAGAGAAAAGTGGAAGAGAGAAGACCCTCACAGGAAAAGTTTCTAAATGTGTCTTAGTCAACTGGAATATATATATATATATATATCTCCTAGCAGAGCTCTTTTGATGCCTCCTAGGTCCCTAAGGGTTTTGGTGACGGCAAAGAGAAAAATAACTAACGTAGACTTCAGTATATGAATTGGTATGTTTATGGCACCATTCAGTGGATAGAAACAGATTTCATTTTTGTTATAAAGTCAATGAAAAAAAAAAAAACTTCATGAAAATGGCTTGTGTACCGAAGTCTTGAAAAACTAAGTTGTACTTATAATAGCCAGAAGCTGGAAAGAACCCAGATGTCCTTCAACAGAGGAATGGATACAGAAAATGTGGTACATCTACACAATGAGCTATTAAAAACAATGAATCCATGAAGTTCTTAGACAAATGGATGGAACTAGAAAATAACATCCTGAGTGTGGTAACTCAATCACAAAAGAACACACATGATATGCACTCACTGATAAGTGGATATTAGCCCAGAAGTTCGGAATATCCAAGATACAATTCACAGACCACATGAAGCTCAAGAAGAAGAAAGACCACAGTGTGGATACTTTAGTCCTTCTTAGAAGGGGGATCAAAATACCCATGGTAGGAAATACAGAGTCAAAGTTTGGGTCTGAAACTGAAGGAAAGGCTATCCAGTGGCTGTCCCACCTAGGGATTCATCTCATATACCCAACCTAGGCACTATGGTGGATGCCAACAAGTACTTACTGACAGGAGCCTGATATAGCTGTTTCCTGAGAGGCTCTGCCAGGGCTTGACTAATACAGAAGTAGATGCTCACAGCCATGCATTGGACTGAGCACAAAGTCCCCAGTCCAAGAGCTAAGGAAAGAACCCAAGGAGCTGAAGGGGTTTGCAGCCCCATAGGAGGAACAACAATATGAACCAACCAGTTCTCCAGAGCTCCCAAGGTCTAAATCACCAACCAAAGAGTACACATGGAGGAACCCATGACTCCAGCTGCATATGTAGCAGAGGATGGCCTTGTAGGACATCAATGAGAGGAGAGGCCCTTGGTCTTGTGAAGGCTTAGTGTAGGGGAATGCCAGGACATGGAAGCAGGAATGGGTGGGTTAGTGAACAGGGAGGGGGGATGGGATGGGGGATTGGAGGGGATAAAATTTGCAATGTAAATAAAGAAAACATCTAATAAAAAATATAAAAAAAGAAAAACAGAAAAACTAAGTTGGATATTGACGTTTTTGAAAATGCAGCTCACATACACTGGAAGAAGTTTCAATTTTATGTTTCCAGAAAATGTATCATTTCCTTCTCAGAAATGATCTGGTTCCCCAGCAGAGGAAAGGGTGTCAGAGAAGCTGGCTCAGTAAAAGCACTTACCGCTAAGCCTGATGACCAGAACTTGGGACCTACCTATATGGTGGAAGGAGGAGGACAAAATTGTCCTCTGACCATGCCATGTGTGCTTTAGTGTATACAACTTCCCCAAAAAGTGTTTGAAAGAAAGAAAGAAAAAAGAGAGAGAGAAAGAAAAAAGAGAGAGAGAAAGAAATGAAGGAAGGAAGGAAGGAAGGAAGGAAGCAATGATGAAGTTGTGTGGCCAGTCTACACTTATTTCTCTGTCATTCATTGTAGTGACTGAATAGCGTGTCCCTTCACCTCAGCTATGCCCTAATCAGCCACAGTGAACATTCACAGATTTGCCCAGACACTACATGACAGAAAAGCCTCCCAGTCTGTTGGTGAGACACAGAATCCTGACTTTTGCTTTGGGACTTTGTATCGACAGGATATCAGTGATGAAAACCAGGCAGTGGTGGTGCATGTCTTTAATCTCAGCGCTTGGGAGGCAGAGGCAGGTGGATTTCTGAGTTCGAGGCCAGCCTGGTCTACAGAGTGAGTACCAGGACAGCCAGGACAACACAGAGAAACCCTGTCTCAAAAAACTAAAAACCAAAAACCAAAATACAAAAAAAATCCCCAAAACTGAAAACTAAAAAAGAGTCTTGGAAAATGCCTTCTCATTGTATTTGCCTTCTCATTGTATTTGCCTTCTCTGCTACTATGTGAAGAAACCTGACCTCCATAAGTGGAACTGACCACAGGGACAAACACAATTACCCCTGCAGACTTGGTTGCTCTATCAGGGCTCCTGTGCCTCAGCCTGGCAAGCACTACCAAGTGTTTAAGGTCATTTAAGACTCCCAGCCCCAGTTGAGTGAGCCATCAGGTGACCTAGTCATATTAAGTTCAACCAACCCAGCTGGACCAAGCTGTGGCACTTGGATTATGTCATTTGAATTATTAAATGTTAGAGATTTTGTTATGCTCAAAATAATGACCTATAGAAAGCAAGGGTTCTAGGAACATTCTCATTTGGCTCCTAGAGGTGAGCTTTTCAGGCTTCACCATTGTCTATTCTGCCTGGTTTCCCTGATTTAAAAATGAAGAGTATTGCATATTCATTGTACAAAGTGACAGTCAGTGATATTCTTATTCAAGTGTCTCATATACTTTGACCAGATATAGCTCTATGAATCTCTCTTTCCCCTTATTCTCTTTTATTAGTCCCTTTCTCTTCTCAAATAGTCCTCCTATTGACATGTGTGTGTGTGTGTGTGTGTGTGTGTGTGTGTGTATACGTAAGTGTGTGTGCATAATCTTGTCTTCACATATGTGAAAATATTCAATGTTTGTCTTCCTGGATTAGCTGAGTCTGTTTAATATTGTTTCAGTCAAATGTAATAATTTCATTCTTCTTAATGGCTGAATAAGACTCTACTTATGTCTTGTCATCACATCCTTTTATCTATCATCTGTTGATAGTCACTTCCGCGAACTTATTTCAGTAGAATGTCTGGTTGCACACTAGCTTCTGCACAGGCTACTGTCCTCTATATCATCTTTTCTTCCTGGAGCCCACCCGAAACAAACACTAATGGTGAGCCAACAGGTGCCAGCACTCTACCACGGATCCATCTTTTCTGCATCATGGGCAATATTTAAACCATTTTCTCAGAGCACTACCTAGTGAGAGATGGTCCAGTGAGGGGCTTGGTTCTCTGTGAATGTAGGGATGTAATGTCATTTGAAGTAAAAGTCTCTGTGGATACAGTTAAGGTGAAGATAATGAGGAGATGGTATCCAGAGATGGTAGCCTTGTAAGAGACAAAAAAAGGAAATTATATAGAGAAGGCCATGTGAAGTAGAGAAAGACACACACATCAGTGATCCTGGGATACCCCAGAGATGGAGCAAACAAGGGAAGATTTTTCCATAGTTTTCCCATAGTTCCTGCTGCTGCTCTGAGTTTAAGCTCTAGATTATGGGAATATTGTAGAATATATCTCTAAGCTTTAAAACCTATTGAGTTTATGGCAATTTGGGTCAGAGGTGACCTCATGCATGGATGAGTTTCAGAAAGGAAAGTGCTTGGATCTTGATTGTCTGTGGGGTCATGGCTATCCCACATCATTCCTTTGCTTTCCTTTTTAAATTTCAGCCTTTAATTAGTGGGAATTGTGCACACATAACACACGCGCACCTAACACACTTAACAAAAAAAAAAAAAAAAACAACAAAAAGGAAAGGAAGAATGGTCATAGCCAAACAGTCATGACTTCACAGTCGAATATAAGTCGAGCTAAATTTGTCTTCTGAATTGGCTTATGGAAATAATAGGACTGGAGTTCATTGACGGTATTCCTTAGACTTCACCCTATAGTAGGATTCTGCATATCTTAACATTCTAAAGACTCCAACAAAACTATCCCACATTATTTTTAAAAGGAACCGTGACTTTTTGTTCTCAGTGATGGAACATTTTTCTCTTGCTCTAGCGAAAGAGGGATGAAGCGGTTAGTGTGTTTTATAAAAGGACAGAGAGAGGGAATATGTTCGGTGGATGTGAAGTGAGGTGTAGGGGGAGGGGGAGAGCGGTCTCTTTTATAGTGAGTCGGGCACACCTGGCTGTCATCAGGTTAACCGTGGGGCAGAGCCTAGACAAAATATTAACCGTTAGTGATTTTCTTTTTGAAAAAAAAAAATCCTATCAGATTTGTAGGACCAAGCATATGTTTCTTCCTTCAGTCTCATAAGAAAGGTATTGGTTCTCCCCATAGCATCTGTGGCCACCATTGCTCTCAGGGACATACCTTGACAGAGCAGTGGCCATTACATTTCACTCATTTCACAGCGTCCATGGCTGGGTAAGATGGCTGATCCTCTACCTTCAAGCACTCTGTAGAGCACCTTTCATTACTCTGAGGGCTAACTAGCAAAGACGAAGTTCTCCATGTCCTGTGACCAACGCGCGTGGTGGTTTTAGAAACTGGATTTTACCACCAAGTTCTGGTGATCAATGGCAATAACCTGTATTGTTTTGGGGTGTGTCTGGGACATCTCTGACCAACAAATCAAGAGGGAGATTTCTCATACTTGGCCCTGGTTTGGACTAGCTCACAGGCCCCAGAGGGGGAAACCTATTGTTATTATTTTGCTAGACAAAGTCTCAAACTGCTCTGTAAATTTGTATCTCTTTACCCATAGATTAGTGTAGCTACAGCTACGGGGATTGACCACTTCCTGTTTTCTCTCTCTTTCTAGCACTGTGTACTTAGTGCTAGCCTAAACCACTAAGAAAAATTTAATTTTAATTACTTACCAAATACAGAACAGTGTTCAAGCTAGCATTGCCTGCTTAGATTCTATGAATCTAAGGATCATCTGCTAGCTCACAGGCCCCAGAGGGGGAAACCTATTCCCCCTCGGGGGCCCCCTCAGGTCTCAGCAGAGGTTTCTGGTCCGTGGATGAAAACCAGTTGCCTTTGGCTAAACTGAACTAACTCATAAGAGGAAATGCTTACCCATCCTCAAGTCGTGTCTGCTGGAGGTGACTCATTGCCTGCTTTCCCCTTGTGCTATGTCTCCAGTTGTCACAGAGTTTTATTACAGACAACAGCCTGCTTATTTTTTTTTTCTTCAAATACTTTCAGACTTACATGTGTGTTGGGGAAAGTAAGGCTGAATTCTTTAGTCCGTTAATACTGACATGGGTGCTGTTTGAAGGTTTGCCTAGTAGCTCTGAGCCTGATGAGAACGTTAGCCTTGCAGAACGAGGATCTATGTTATGGGTGCCTGGAATGTCTCTCAAGTCATCAAACCACTAGCCAGTTTACCCCAGTGAATCTAGTTGCTAAACCACCATACACATTGGTTACAGGACATGGAGAGGCCGCATCCCTGCTAGCTAGCTCTCATAGGAATAGAAGGTGCTAGGCAGAGTGCTGGCAGGCAGGTGGCTGGTATTTGTGTGTATGTGTGTGGGAGTGTGTGTGTGTATGTGTCTGTGTGTAGTGAGTTTTACCTAGCTCCGAATGCTGTGAACTGCAGCAATGTCTGCTATGTCGAGATATGTCCATGAGTGTATGTGGCAACAAATGCTGTGGGGAGAGCTAAGCTCCCTTTAAAATTAGACGTAAGGAAGAAACACATTAGCTGCGGGACAGGTATGGTCTCTTTGCTACTAAAAATGGAATCTTTTACCACTGATTAGCAGATTATCGAAGGCAGTGAAGCAGATGATCCTCAGATTCATAGAATCTAAGCAGGCAATGCTAGCTTGAACACTGTTCTGTATTTGGTAAGTAATTAAAATTAAAATTTTCTTTCTAGCCAATCATAGTGGTTTAGGCTAGCACTAAGTACACAGTGCTAGAAAGAGAGAGAAAACAGGAAGTGGTCCATCCCCGTAGCTGTAGCTGTCCTTGTTAAAGAGTCTTTAGAAAGACTTAATCGTTAGACAAATTTACGGCCTAGTGGAAAGAGAAACCTCTGGCAGTCTCCTCTGCTAGTTCTCCTACATCTGTTGGGGATTCAAAACCAATCCTCCATGGAGTGATAATCCTCAGGACATTTGGGATTTCTGGCTCAGAGGCTTGTGCATCTGGGAAAATGGCAAGTCTCTTGTTTATGGCTTAGGTGTGGCCACAGAGTTCATGGAAGAATTCCTTGCCAATTTCTTTGACATGTCAGACTTCTTAATTCTCAGCATCCTGTTAAGTCCCACTGTAAATCAGGCTCCCTGGGAGCACAACTCCATACTGGTGTGGTTACACACACTCTGCCGGGATCCACCTCAGTGCACCGATGTGGAAGAAGGTGTTAGTGGTGTCGTTGGCTGCAATGTGGAAAGCCGGGGATAGTTTTAACTTCAACAGCCCCAAGTGAGGTTCCTGAAGATCTTAAAAATCAACAGGATTTGTTTGCATCAGTCATACAGTTATTTCTTGGCCTTACATAAGATGTTAATTTTCAAGACATGAATGTAACTTCTTTGTATATTTAATAAATTGATATAAGCAGACATTCTTTGACTCTACCCAAGGGCTTCAAGGTTGGTTGTAGAAGTCGGAATAAGCTTTTAGATAGAGCCACCTGAGCCATAAAGTTCTAAAATTACGATTCTGAAGCATTTATTCGCTGCCCACTCTTGTTTTACTCTAGAAAAGGGCTGCTGTGTGACTGTTAATTCCAGATAATACTGTGTACTAGTTATATGTATAAAAATATTGAATAGTAGGTTGTGACTGTCCTAGTTGTCAAAGTGACACTAGGTTCACAGATATCGCTCTGCCACCCTTGCCCCACAGTTATTATGGTTGTTGATGTTAACACGAACAACTTGTCACAAACTCATGTTCTGCACCACATTAACAAAGTAAGCTGGGCATGCTGAAGTCTATCTTACCAGTTCACAGCCTGAAGAGAGAGAATTGTTTAAGCCACCTTAAGGCTAATAGCCACCCAAAATCTTCCCCATGAGACTCATAGACCAATCTCCATTTAAAATATTTCCATGGCTTCTTGAAATGATGGTATCCTGTTTACACAACAATTTTATCTACTTAGTTATTTATTTTTTGTTTTTTCGAGACAAGGTTTCTCTGTGTAGCCCTGGCTGTCCTGGAACTCACTCTGTAGACCAGGCTGTCCAAAAGCTCAGAATTCTGTCTGCCTCTGCCTCCCAAGTGCTGGGATTACACAGCAAAATTTAGTATTTACTGTAATATTTAAAAATTTGGACACCTCCACTACAACTCAGTACCCTTAAAGCCTGTTTCCTAGTGTTATTTCAACCCCATTCCATTCTCACAGGATCAATTCAGAACCTTGCCTCTGTTTCCCCAGTGCGTTTTGTTAGGAGGGTGTGTGGAGTGGAGGCCTCGTAGAGGTGTGCTCTTTCTGCAAAGTGACTCCCATTTAGTTGAAGTCACAGGGAAATCCAGATATGGTAGGTGGTGAACAGATGTGATGGTGGAGGCCGATTCCACCCTGTTGAAGGGCTTGACATAGCCTCCTCTGGTCTGTACTAACATTGGCGTTGATGTAGCTACTGTCTCTGGAACTTAAGCGTCCAATCTTGAATGTGTGAGTCAGAGTTGTATTACTTGCTCAGTATTACTTGTTTTGTTATTTTATGCTTATAGTGCTACAATGGATCCCAGGACCTTAGCATACTAAGCTAAAATTCTGGCACTGAGCTATTTCCTGACTTCAGTAGCCTTTAAAAATCCCCAGAGTTATCACAAATAGATCTTGGAATAACTTCATTGTTGTTGTTTGGCTTGGTTTTTATTTTCTTCATCATGCCACTTAGATTAAAATATTGAATATCGATGTTTGAATATCAAGTTTACAATACTGTAAACATGAGTGCCACATGGCTCTATGATATCAGAACTTCCAAGTTTCCGTTTCTGATAGTGGTACCCGGTTCTGATGCTGCTTCACTGTAGACTTTCTAGTATCTATGCAGAATGTGGTCATGACCCATGGGCTTAGTGATGAGGATCTAAAGGGACAATGCATTGCTGTTGTTTCTCACCGTAAAATGAATCACAAAGCCTCAGATTTCAACTTTTGCGTAGTCCAAACCTACACTTAAGAAAGAAAACAATGCTAACGAACAGAGCTCAGTAAATGTGCGGAGGCACTTTCTCCCTCACGTGTCCGACACTAAGTCCGCATACCTTTGTCTCAGGTAGATGATCATACATGGTCACAGAGAGGTGCACCCCCACCCCTGAATCTTTGGATGTACCCCACGTTGCTGTGCACAATGTAGTCTTCGATTAATTTTCTTAGAATTCTACTTACATACTGTTGATATTTACTTAGCAAGGCTAACACAACGCCAAAAAGAAGTTTACATTTAAAACATACAGTGAAAACAATGTGAAAATTCTCCTTTTATCTCTCAAATCTGACTTTTTAACGTCTTTTATTTTTTTTTTGCAATTTCTCCCAAGTTGCTTTTATTATTTTTTATTTTATTTTTAATTTTTATTAATCATTCCACTTGTTTACCTCTCAAATGATACTGCACTTCCCAGTCACCCCTCTGCCACCTCCCCATCCCACATCAGCCCTCCCCCCTCCACTTTGCCTGTATGAGAGTGCTCCTCCACCCATGTACCCCCACTGTTCCAGCATCCCCCTAGTCTGGGGCATCAAACTTCCCCAGGACCAAGGGTCTCCCTTCTCATTGCTGTTGGGCAAGGCCATCCTCTGCTACATATGTAGCTGGAGCCAAAGATCCCTTTAGGTACACTCCTTGGTTGGTGGTCTAGTCTCTGGGAGAACTGGGTGGTCAGGCCAGCCTGTGTTGTCCTTCCAGTAGGGTTTGCAATCCCCCTCTACTCCTCTAGTCCTTTTGCCAGATCCCCCACCAGGTTCCCTGAGTTCAGCCTGAATGTTGGTTCCAAGCCTCTGCCTTTGCATTGGTAAGTTGCAGGACAGACCTCCCAAAGAACTGCCACACTTGGTTCTTGTCCTCAAGTACCTCTTGATCACAGCAAAATTGTTGAGTTTGCTGTCTCCAGACATGATGTATCCTCACTTGGGGCGGTTCCTCAGTTGGTCCTTTCTTCTTTCTGTGTTCCATTTTTTTTTTTTGTCCCTATTCATCCTTTGGGCAGGAACACTTCTGGGTTAAAAAAGCTTTGAGATGGGTGGGTGGCTCCATCTCTCAAATAAAGGCCGTGCCTATCTACTGGAGGTAGTCTCCACAGGTTCTGTCTTTCTCTTCTCTGCACATTATGGCTAAAGTCAATCCCATTGGGTCCCGGCAGACTCATGTTTCTCTGGTGTCTGGGACCCTCCAGTGGCTATCCACAGTTCCTCATCCCCTGCTACCTATTTTTCGATTTCCAGACCCTCTAGAGGTACCTTTCTCAAGACTCCTCCAGATTCTGATACTGTCACTCTTCTTCTTCTTCTTTTTTTTTTTTTTAAAAGTAGAACTTCCATTTTATTTTTCCGCCCTTACAAAACAACCTCTTTACATGGGCTTTGGTGGAGGTCGTGGTGCAGCACCAGCAGGTCTGAATCGTGGTGGGGGTGTCCGATCCTTCCAGGCTTCCCGGGATCGATTCCTGACGACCTTGCTATGAATGGCACAGCTCACACAGTAAGGCAGCTTGACATAGAGCTTGGGGAGTACACAGGCGTCGAAGACGCTTGCTTCAGATATGTCCCTGACAGCAGCGGCTTTTACAATGTTCCGAATGACAAACTTCTTAATGGCCTTAACCTTGGGCACGCACCGGGCGCAGTTCGTGCAGCGAATTGGCTGCACATGGCTGCGGCCCTTTTTGGCACGACCGTTGTTTCGTCTTTTTTTTTTTTTTTGGTCATCTTGGAGCCAAGACTCAAAAGAGCACTGTCACTCTTCTTACTTCCTCCTCCTCTTCGTCCCCTTCTCCTTCCATCTCCCACAATCTTCCTGTCCCCCCCTCAGTGCAGGACTGAAGCAGCCACCCCTCGGGTTTTCCTTCCTTCTACTCTCCATATGGTCTGTAGGTTGTATCGTATGCATTGTGAGCTTTTGGGTTAGAGTCCACTTATTAGTGAGTACATACCATGTGTTCTTTTGTGTCTGGATTGCCTCGCTCAGGATAATATTTCCTAGTTCCATTCATTTGAAGAGTATTGGTATTAGATCGTCTTTAAAGGTCTCATAGAATTCTACACTAAAACTATCAAGCCCGGGGCTCTTTTTGGTTGGGAGAATTTTAATAACCGCATCTATTTCCTTTGGGGTTATGGGACTGTTTAGATGGTTTATCTGATCCTGATTTAACTTTGGTACCTGATATCTGTCTAGAAATTCATCCATTTTCTAGTTTTGTTGAGTATAGAATTTTGTAGTAGGATCTGATTTTTTTTTAATTTCCTCAGTTTCTGTTGTTATGTCTCCCTTTTCATTCCTGATTTTGTTAATTTTGGTACTGTCTCCTTGCCTTCTGGTTAGTCTGGCTAAGGGTTTCTCTATCTTGTTGATTTTCTCAAAGAACCAGCTCCTAGTTTTGTTGATTCTTTGTATAGTTCTTTTTGTTTCTATGTATAGTTCTTTTTGTTTCTCCTTGGTTGATTTCAGCCTTGAGTCTCTTTTCTGCCTTCTACTCCTCTTGGGTGTATTGTGTATTTGCTTTTTCTTTTTCTTTTTTTTGTTCTAGAGCTTTCAGCTGTGCTGTTAAACTGCTGGTGTATGCTCTCTCCAGTTTCTTTTTGGAGGCACTCAGAGCTATGAGTTTTCTTCTTAAGACTGCTTTCATTGTGTCCCATAAGTTTGGGTATGTTGTGCCTTCATTTTCATTGAATTCTAAAAATTCTTCAATTTCTTTTTTTATTTCTTTCCTAGCCAAGTTATCATTGAATAGATAGTTGTTCAACTTCCACGTGTAGGTGGGATTTCTTTCTTCCTTCCTTCCTTCCTTCCTTTCTTTCTTTCTTTCTTTCTTTCTTTCTTTCTTTCTTTCTTTCTTTCTTTCTTCCTTCCTTCCTTCCTTCCTTCCTTCCTTCCTTCCTTCCTTCCTTCCTTCCTTTCTTTCTTTCTTCCTTCCTTTCTTTCTTTCTTTCTTTCTTTCTTTTGCTATTGAAGACCAGCCTTATTCTGTGGTGATCAAATAGGATACATGGGATTAATTCAATGCTCTTATATCTGTTAAAGTTTGTTTTGTCTCTGAGTATATGGCCAATTTTGGAGAAGGTACCATGAGGTGCTGAGAAAAAGGTTTATTATTTTGTTTTAGGGTGAAGTGTTCTGTAGATATGTAAAATCCATTTAGTTCATAACTTCTTTTAGTTTCAATATGTCTCTGCTTAGTTTCTGTTTCCATGATCTGTCTATCGATGAGAGTAGGGTGTTGAAAACTCTTACTCTTATTGTGTGAGGTTCAATATGTGTTTTGAGCTTTAGTAGCATTTTTCTTACAAATGTGGATGTCCTTGCATTTGGGGCATAGATGTTCAGAATTGAGAGTTCATCCTGGTGGATTTTTCCTTTTATAAGTATGTGACCTTCTCCATCTTTTTTGATAACTTTTGGTTGAAAGTGTATTTTGTTGGATATTAGGATAGCTACTTCAGCCCGTTTCTTGGGACCATTGGCTTGGAAAAGTTTTTCCCTTTTACTTTGAGGGAATGTCTGTCTTTGACTCAGAGGTTTGTTTCCTGTATGCAGCCAAATGCTGGATCCTTTTACATATACAGTCTGTTAGCCTATGTATTTTTATTAGGGAATTGAATCCACTGATGCTGAGAGATATTCGGGACCAATGATCACTGCTTCCTGTTTTTAAGAGTTGGAATTATGTTTGTTGTGAAAAGCTTAATTTCTAGCTTTTTCTTGGGTGTAGTTTCCCTCCTTGTGTTAGACTTTTCCTTCTATTATCCTCTGTATGGCTGGATTAGTAGAAAGATATTGTTTAAATATGGTTTTGTCTTGGAAAACTCTGTTTTCTCCATCTATGGTAATTGCTAGTTTTGTTGGGTATAGTAGCCTGGACTGGCGGTTTTGATCTCTTAAGATTTGTACGACATCTTCCCAGGCTCTTCTGGCTTTTATAGTCTCTGTTGAGAAGTCTGGTGTAATTCTGATAGGTCTGCCTTTATATGTCACTTGACCTTTTCCCTTACTGCTTTAAGTATTTTTTCTTTGTTCTGTGCCTTTGGTGTTTTAATTATTATTTGAAGAGAGGAATTTCTTTTCTTATTCCATCTGTTTGGTGTTCTGTATCCTTGTATGTTTATGGGCATTTCTTTCTTTAGGCTAGGAAAGTTTTCTTCTATAAATTTGTTGAAGATATTTGCTGGCCTTTTAAGTTGGGAATCTTCACCCTCTTCAGTACCTATTATTCTCAGGTTGGGTCTTTTCATTGTGCCCTGGATTTCTTGAATGTTTTGAGATAGGGACTTTTTGCTTTTTGTATATTCTTTGACTGTTGTGTCTATGTCTTGTGTTGTATCTTCTGCTGCTGAAATTCTATCTCTTGTATTCTATTGATGATACTTGCATCTGTGACTCCTGATGTCTTTCCTAGGTTTTTCTATCTCCAAGGCTTTCTCCCTTTGAGTTTTCTTTAATGATTCTACTTCCATATTTAGATCCTGGATGGTTTTGTTCAATTCCTTCACCTGTTGATTGTTTTATCCTGTATTTCTTTAAGGGATTTATGCATTTCCTCTTTAAGGGCTTCTACTTGTGTTCTTCTGCATTTCTTTAAGGGAATTATTTATATCCTTCTTGAAGTCCTCTCTATTATATTCATGAAATGAGAATTTAGATCTGAATCTCTCTCTCTCTCTTTTCTTTTTTTTTTTTTTTTTTTTTGAGACAGAGTTTCTGAATCTTGTTTTAAGGGTGTGTTTGGATATCCAGGACTTGCTGTGGTGGGAGAACTGGGTTCTGATGTTGCCAAATCAAATTGGTTTCTGTTGCTTATGTTCTTATGCTTGCCTCTTGCCATCTGGTTATCTCTGGTGTTATCTGTCCTCCCTGTCTCTGATTGGAGCCTGTCCTTCCTGTGATCCTGGGAAGTAGAGCTGGGGGGTTGATTTGCCATTGGTGTGCGTGCTCTGTAGGATTAGGTCTCTGCTCCCATTGGGCACAGGTGGGAGCTGGAAGGCCCCCTGGTATCTGGCTCGGTGGGAATGTGCATCCCTGGGTCCCAGGGGTCCACTTTAAGATCTCACCTAGGAATCTGGATGTGTCTGAATATCTGGGTAGTCAAGCTGCAACTTGGGTATGTGCTATGAGGGATCGGGTCCAGTGCTGGGTTTCTGCTAACTTTTTAACCTCTAATGCAGTAATCTATACTTATAATTTTTTTTGGAGGGGAAATCAGGAAAGGAGATATCATATGACATGTAAATAAAGAAAATATCTAATAAAAAAAGAATATTCCTCTTTTAAGAAATAAACTCCTGTATTCATATATTTTTCATTTCTTTAACCTTTTACAACTCAACATTAGTATATAATCTCTAGGTAGAGAGAGATGAACTTGAACTCAAACTATAAACCTAGATGAAGTTGAGCAAAGGACTTGTCTCTCTGTTCTTCAATTTCTTCAAGTATACCTGTATTAGGATTGCAAGAAAGAACCTATACAGGTATTTTACCGGTCACCTAAAATTTTACTATTGAGAATGAGAAACCTGTATACATGAATTTCACTGGCTTCTGAGTAAGATCACAGACAAGGCTACCTCCATGTAAGCTGCTAACAGAGCCAGAATAGGAAAACAATGTTGTGCATCTTGAAGAAAGAAGTAGAAGAGCTTTAGAAATTCTTGAAACAAATGAAAAGACCACCAAAAAGGGGCAAAGAAGACAGGTAAGCACAACATACACTCAGGAGTACAGCTCCCTAGTAGGCACCTCCTACCCTTAAGACAAGCCCACATCTATCAAAGGCCTCCAATTCTTTTGTATGTATGTATGTATGTATGTATGTATGTATGTATGTATTATTTTACTTATTCACTTTATATCTCACTCACTGTCCCTCACACCACCAGTCCCTCCCACAAACCTTTCCTTAGACCCCCTCCTATTCTCTGAGTAGATGGGGGTTGCCCTGGGTATCCCCACCTTCTTGACCCTGGCACATGAAGTCTCTGCAAGTCTGGGTGCATCCTAACCCACCGAGGACAGACAAGGCAGCCTAGCTAGAAGAACATATCCCACAGATAGGCAACAGTTTCTGGGACTTACAGCCTCCATTCCAGCTGTTTGGGTCCCACAAACTAAGCTACATATCTGCTATATATGTGAGGGGAGGCCTAAGTCTAGCCTGTGTATGTTCTTTGGTTAGAGGTTCAGCTTCTGAGAGCCCGGAGGATCCAGGTTAGTTGATTCTATGAACTCCTGTGGAGTGCCTATCTCCTTTAGGGCCCACAATCCTTCCTCCTATTCTTCCATAATAGTTCCCATCCTCCACCCAGTTTGGCTCTGGGTGTCTGCATCTGTCTGAGTCAGCTGCTGGGTGGAGCCTCTCAGACAACAGCCATGTTAGACTCCTGTCTGCATGCATAACAGAGTATCATTAATAGCGTCAAGGATTGGTGTTAGGCCCCAATTCTTTAACAAGTTTTGGTGAGATGAAGATTTCTTTTTTAGAAAGATCAACAGTGGAAAGGAAGCCCATTTTGTTGGAGGACAGTGTTCAGAGACTATCTTGAGAGAGAATGAATTGCTGAACACCATCCTACACAGGGAACCTGAGACAGGAACCATGTGGGGCAGTGGACCGTGAGAGGAAGACTAGTAAGGTCAAGCTAAAGGCTAGAAGTCCTGGAGACCCTGAAGGGATGGTAGGAGCTTCAACTGTTCCCAGCCTCAGGTCCCTGTAACTTAGCCACAGCCACCCCCCCCCC
>JADRCC010574917.1:0-15539 GCA_019843855.1 Hylomyscus alleni | reverse complement strand
CTACTCTGCTGGATCAGGCTGGAGGTGGTGTCTCTAATCTGTTTGTCCTACTGACCCTGCTGGTTCCTTTCCCTCCCGCTATCCACCAGTCGGAGCAGGAAACCACGCCAAGACACAAGCAGGAGGTACTGCATGGACCCACCTCTCTCCACCCCTCACCCCCCCATAGCTGTCAGATTCCCATCTCATTCCATCCCTGGCTCCCATCCCTCACCTTCAGCCTCATGTCTGCCCTCCTTCCACACCCTCTTCCCTTACCTTCCTTTCTGGTCACTGTCCTCCTCATTAAGCTCATGTCTTCAACTCCCAGGTCAGATTCTCGTTCCATCCACGTGCAGTTCCCGCCACCCAGTGTCCCTCATCGCTGGGCCTGGCATTCTATGCTTGCCTCCCACCCACTTGCATCCACCAGTTCTGTGCGTCCATTTAGCTCCTCCCTCCACTCCCACTCTTCCTTCCTTAGCATCACCTCCTCCCCACACCCCCATCTTCTCTGTGGTTTTTGTGTCTCCTGACAACCAGATGTGAGGGCAGGGCCTGGATGGGGAAGGAGGAGCACTTGCTCGGTCAGACTCCAGTCCCACCGCCCTCCTGAGTGGGCTGCTGGTGCTTCCCTGGAAACCTCCTCTCCTTCTCTCTTCTCATCTTCCTATTCTCTGCTTCCATCAGCTTCCGCCTTCCACCCCACCTCTTGTTCCCTTACACTGCACCCAGATCTCTCTGGACCCTTCAGTACAAGAGAGACAGTTTATTCTTGCTGAAAGCAGGCCACAGTCGGAGCCTGGTCCTGGTATCCTGTGACTCAGGCTTCAGCCCAGCTCAACTACACCAACTTTGAGCCTTTAGAAAGACCTCGTGGGCCCTGATCTCCAGACACACGATAGGGCAGGCGTATTACCTGTAACTCCAGCTGTCCCTGCCTTATTCTTGTACCAGGCCTTGACGCTCAGCCCTTGGTTTCTCCAAGGCCTTTAAGCTCTGGGAGTCCCAGGACCCAACAGGTGTACTTTGGGGAGCACAACTCATCCCCAAGGCCAGCAGGCCCATTTGTTAAGACCCACTCACCATTGCGGCCTGTTCTCAAGCCCTGGGCAAAGTCCCATGTCTGTGGCCAGCCTAGCCTGGAAGGGAGGCCTGAGGTCCAAGCAGGGGCCTGGGGAGAAGGCAGAAGCCTCAGTTAGATTGGCTTTCTTCAAACCTGAGAAGGTTTGAGAGCAATGACAGTGATTCTTAGATGCTGAGTCCAGGGGAAGATTCTAAGTGCAGGATTACCTCCAGGTGGTCCCTCTCATATAGCCTTACAGATAGTCTGTGGGCTGCCCACCCACTTCTCTATCCCAGAAGATGTCCCAAGCAGATGAGCAGCATGGGCAGCTCTCTGTGGCTCAACCTCACTGGGCCCAAGCACACTGCTCCGTCCATAACCCTGGCATGGACTCACACGTCGTAGATTAATTAGGGACATGCCTAGAACTCCGGCCCCTTCTGACTTATTCATGTGCGAGGCCTCGAAGCTCATCTCTCTTCTTCCTAATCTCACATTTTCTTGCCTCCACAAAACCTTCACTTCCAGCATCCTGATCTCTCTCACGGTGTCTGACTTTTTCTACTCTTAGAGAGTCAGTACTCAGAAGGCATCTGAAAAGTTCTGGGTGATGGAGGAGGCAGTAGCTCGTGGCAGAGAATGCTGCAAAATCTTCCTCTGGCCCTGAGTGAGGGGACAGGGCCCGTTTTTTCTAAGTGATTCAGATTAGGCACATTTTTATCCCAGGCTTCCATGGGGCCTCAGCAGTTGAATGGAGTCAGAAGAGCCCAGACTGAGCACACACTATTAAGTACAGTAGTCCAAGTCTTGACCAGAGGTAGGAGCCACAATTCAAGAGGGTTCTGGGAAGCCAGCAAGCCAGTGCAGCTCAGTGAACAGAGCAGGGACGTCTTACCTTGGTACAGGCTGCCTACTGTGCCTGACTCTGTCTGTGCTCAAAGCACAATGGGAACTCACTGAGACTTGAGGGCTCAGTGGAGATGAGTGTTCTTGGGTAAGGGAGGCAGGGGAAGAGAGGGCATGCCATCATCCAGAGGTCTCATGCCCCTGGTCAGGACACCCCTTGGAGTTCATTGTCTTTGTTTCCTTGGCTCCTTGGGTGGTGGAGGGTGGTGGTGCCGTTCTTCCTGTGTCTTCTGCTCACAGTAGGTCATCTTATATCTCTGCCCTCTCCTCTCATGCCTAGTTCCTGGACAAGCCAGAGGACGTCTTGTTGAAGCATCAGGCCAGCATCAATGAGCTCAAGAGGACCCTGAAGGAGCCCAACAGCAAATTGATCCACCGGGATCGAGACTGGGATCGGGAGCGCAGGCTGCCCTCTTCGCCTGCCTCCCCCTCCCCGAAGGGCACCCCGGAGAAAGCCAATGAGGTAGGTGTCAAGCTGCGGCCCTTGACAGAAACCTTGAGTAAAGAGAATCAGGGTGGGGGTGGGGGAGGGGGCTAAGTCTGTGTTTACATTTATCCTTCACACAAATAATGTGTCCCCTTGTTGCTGACAGACAGATGGAATGGGGAGACAGGATAGGCTGAGAAAGTCAAACCCACTAACCCCTGGCTCCTAGGGACCATCTTAAAACATGAAAAACTCTAAAAATGCACGGTAACTTGCTTGTATTCCCCTTCAGTCAAGCAAAGAAAAATGGGGAAAGGGTGCTTGTTAGAGTTCCGAGACCCCACGTGGGGCCCCTGGGTCAGCCGATTGCCAGGAGAGTTCTAAACAAGTGCCCCAGGCAAGTCTCTCGCACACACAACTTTAAGAATCCTGGAGCCCTACCCAGGAGCCAGACCTTTGGGGGCTTATGTGAAAGCGCAGGGAGAACGTGGTCCGTCTTGGAGGGATTTCCAAGGTTCACCAAAGTGGTAAGTCCACTCTACAAACCCGACTGCTACTGAGACTTTCCCAGAAGGACCCCATGTGTCCTGCCCTCCAGGGAGAGGAGAGAGAGACAAAGACAGGCTTTGGGGAAATCCCATATCTAAACCCCAAGCTATTGTATTAGCACTTGCTGAGCGATGGCAGGATTTACCCACGTCAGTGTAGGCTTCTCTCTCAGGCTTCCGCTTACTGATCACCAGATTGATGGTGGTCTAGACTTAGGATCCTGGTTCCATTGCCTGTCAGCTGGAGGACTCTGAGCTTGTCGCTTAACCTCTCCGAGGCCCTGATAGGTGAATAAGGATGTTTATAAAGATCAGATGAAATAATGCCCGGAGAGGTACCGCATGCTGTCTGATATGAAGAACTTGGTGTTCCCTCTGGAGTCCCAGGACTTACCTTGCAGAACTCCAAATCTAAGCTGGAAAGGCCCTGGGAACCCTCTCTGTTTAAATGCTGTCGTTTACTGAGATCCAGAAAGACAAAGACCGACTCGGCATGACGGCTGCATTTGTTGTGTTCCACGAGTCATTGTACTTGCTTGTCTTTAGTTCACAGCTCACTTGAGGCGAGAGCAGGCGAAGAGCCAGCTGTGTACGTGCTTTCTCTCCAATGCTTTGAAAATTGGCGATGCAGCCATGATTTAATTCATAGAGCGTTTGATTGAACTGGTACTCACCATGGTCTGAGCTCACCAGATAACAGAGAGCTTGTCTTGTGAGGCATAAAACTAACACAGCTGGGTTCCATGGCTGCCAACATCACACAATCAGGGTTGCTTTTGGGACCTTGAAGCCTGGTCCTCTAGAAAGGAGGCAAGTTTCTGCACCTACTAGCAGAGGTGACAAACTTAAACATTATGACACCATGTTGTCAACTATGCATGTCTTGACTGACATGGGCCAGGCCCTCTGCTGAGGGCTTCTGAGGTCCCAGCACAACCAAGACTCAGACTGGTACACAGAATCCCTCGGGAAAGACTTGGCCAGGGTGACTTCTAACAGTCCTGAGACGGGCCAGGTCTTGGTGTGAGCGCAGATGAAGTGTGATGGAGAAGCTACCCAAAGAGTGAGAAAGAATGGGTAGAATAAATGTTGCTGAGCTAGGACCAGAGGGGTGTGCCCCACCTGCTGGTGACAACTGGAACTGCTGACAGAGGGACCTTTTTAAAAATGGAGGTTGTTCCAGCCACCCCCTCCTTAGCCCTGAAAACTGCAGTCACTACTCCTCAGTACAGGAGTCCAACTATGGAGCTATGGACCGTTTAGTACTGACTTTTATGCCTCTTGGCATTTATGGGTCCTTGAGGATTTGCAAAATGGGGAGGAGCCATAGACATGAACTTGACTCTGTCCTCCGGTGGGTGATGTTACCTCTATGAGTCTCAATGCATAGGTCATCTTAAAGGGGACCAGAATGTGACTCCCTTGGGAGGTCATTGGCAAGGCTAACTGAAACAACGGAGGTGGAAGCTCAGTGTCTCCTAAGAAGTGTTGACAGTTACGGAGCCACTGCTGAAGGTGACCGGATCCCTGGCCCAGTATGGCTCCGTAGAGTACCCTGCAAGGACATACCACCCAGAACTCCCAGGGGCATCTCTAAGCTTGCTGGGTCCCACCCAAGCCAAGGGAGAAAGCAGCAGAAACTTGACCCATTCCCATTGGTCAAACCCAGGTAGTTTGAAAGCCAATTGTGTGGTGGGTTGGGTAGTGGTGTGAGTGTATGCATGTGTGTGTGTGTGTGTGTGTGTGTGTGTTTGTGTGTATGTGTAGGCCAGAGGCATGTTCCTTAGTTACTCTCTACTTTTTTATTATATCATTATTTATTTGTGTTCATATGCAGTGTGTGTATGTGCATGTGTCTGTGTGTGCTATGTATAGAGGTCAGAGAACAACTTTGCAGAATTTCTTCTCCATCCCTGTGGGCCCTGGGGATTGAACTTCAGTTTTCAGGCTTGGCAACAGGCACTGTCACCCACTGAGTCATCTCACTAGCCCCTCTACTTTATTTTTTGAGATAAGCCTCTCACGGAACCCGGAGCACACTGATTCAATTAGTCTGGCTGTCCAGTGAGCTCCGGGCATCTGCCTGGCTCCTCCTCCCCAGAGCTGAGACCACACCTGGCTTTTATCATAGGTGCTGGGAATCTGAACCCAAATCCTCATGCCTGTGTGAGAATTTTACTAATTATGACATCTCCTCAGCGTCTCAAGGACAACTTTTTTGTTTGTTTGTTTGTTTTTTGTTTTTCAAGACAGGGTTTCTCTGTATAGCCCTGGCTGTCTTGGAACTCACTCTGTAGACCAGGCTGTCCTCGAACTCAGAAATCCGCCTGCCTCTGCCTCCCAAGTGCTGGGATTAAAGGCGTGTGCCACCACTGCCGGGCAAGGACAACTTTTAAAAGATATGACTGTGACCCCACCTACGAGTTCGAACCATAGTCTAAGCCATGGCACCTTTGGCAGGCTTGAAGTCAGAGTCTAAGTGAGGGTGTTCTAAACTCTCTTGAGTGTTAGTGAGAACGGGGGACTGGCCAGAGCCACAGGATTGCCTTGCTGTTGTTATCTCTCTTCCCCTCAGGATGGCTCCTTCCTGACAGATCCTATGAACTAACATGATAAGATGGGGTTTACAAAGCTGGACTATTTACAGACTATGTGTGTCTCTCCTGCTCTCTCTCTTTCTCTTTCTCTCTCTCTCTCCCTCTCCCTCTCCCTCTCTTCCTCTCTCCCTCTCATTCTTCCTCCCCCTCCCTCTCCCCCCTCTCTCCTTTCCCTCTGGCCTGGGCCTCCCCTGCAGGCCCAGAGGATCCAGGACACTTCTCAGCAGTACTTGGTCCCTGGAACAGCAGCAGGCTTGGAGGTGTTCACTCAGAAAAGCCTCACAGCGTCTCCTGAGGTTACTGTCTTCACTTTGCCACGCCCCTTGCCCCCGGGCCCCAGCCCATTCCTGTCCACCCTCCAGGATCTTAAGAAAGCCCTTTCCCTGGGGTGAGGAACAGGCCAGACTTTGCCATAGTAAAGGTGGTCCATGTTGTCCCTGTGTTATAAATGGCAAGTGTCCCCATCCCAGGGATCCACAAAGGGCCAGCCCCTCCCTCATCTGTTATGTACCAGTAAGGACAGGATTGCAGCTATGTCCAGAAGACAAAAAAAAAACTGGTTGCTTCTAGCTCCAAAGAGGGAAAGACATGATCCTCTCTGGAGGCAGGCTCTAACATTAAGCTTGGGATTAGATGTCTTGACCCTTGAACGCATCCTGCCCTAAGATCTTGCCTGTGTTTAAAAGCCTGACTGTAGTCTGTGGGCTAGGGCATGGTCCTCCTTCCTTCCTCTGTTTCCAGCCATCTAAACTCATCGGACATTGGTCTGAGTCTCCAGGAAGGCAGAAGTATATGGCTTCCTTCCAAGAGCATCCTTGAGTTTGCAGAGGCAAGCCTTCTAATTGAGGAAGTCATTGCTTCTGGGTCCAGATGAGCATCAGGTCAAAGGTTCCTGGGGTTTCCCATGGCCACGTGTGGGTGCTGGGAATGGATCCCCACATTCCCCCATCTGCTGAGGTTTTGTAATCTGTTGGCATTGGGACTCTCCTGATAGGAAAACATCCTTCATCTAGCCTCTATGCCCCATCTGTCGGTGTGGCTCCTGAGACTGTAGATGCGTTTCCTCCCACAGAAAAAAACTTCTGTAGCTGATGTGAGTGTGCTGTGAATGTAGGAAGGAGATGAGCAGGCTCCAGACAAGGGAAAATACCAACTGCAACGATCCTTGAAGTCTTTTTCATGTAAAAATAAAAACAAACCTTCAGTGTTCTCTCCTGAGGGCAGTGAGACAGGAGTCAGCAACAGCCCAGCGTTAGGGACATGGAGATGTCCTGGTGTCTGGAGATGCTCTTAGAAACAAGGACAGTGCCTTGTCAGGACTGAGCCAAGTGTGCACCTTTCTCCAGTGACCTGCCACATCAGCCTTACTGTCTCATATATGGTCAACAGGACCTTTTGTTCCTTCCTGCCTTCCTACCTCCTCCCCCAACCCCTCCCTCTGTCTTATCCCTCCTTCCACAAGGTCTTTCCATGTTGCCCTGGCTAGACTCAAATGTATGGTCCTCCTGCTTTGGGCTTCCAAGTGCTGAGCGTGCAGTTTTCTGTCCTTCTGACTGAAGTGTGTCCTGATCAGGGCTTCTTGCTGCCTAGTGGCCATGGGCCTGCTCTGCATCCTCCCTGAAGCTGCCCCTCAAGAAACTGAACACTTCCTCTTTGTACCTCTTCTAACAGCTTCTCCTAGGATTCAGGTTCTAGAGAGCCCTCTTACTGGACCTCCTCTGACCCCAAATGTAATTGAGAGTTCCAGGTGGGGCCAGAACAGCCAGGAGTCATCGAAGCTGCCCTCTGGGGTTTCTTCTTGTCCATCGTGGAGTAGACTTGTCCCCTTCTTCACTCCTGTGGCTGGAACAGAGGTGGCTCCATCAGATGGCAAGGGGCACTCTAAGCAAGGCTCTGGAAAACCAGGGACTCAGGAGAGAATACATGGAGACTGGTCTGTCTACAGAGACCCTAATGTTGCACCATCTTGTGACTCAGACCAGAAGCCCTGGTGCCAGCCAAGTGGTCCTCTCTTTCCTTTCCTAAATCATGCCCCACCCCATCTGTCCTTAACTGCTGTTTTTTTAGTATCAGAGCTCTTGTTTCTTCCCTCAGCACTCCTGTGTGATCCTCTGCAAATGCCTTCTTTGGGAGCCTTGGTTTCCCCCTCTACAACAAGGTTGCCAACTGGAGTAAATTTAATTATGTAGATGAAGAAAGGGCTAGCACTGCCTGGCATCTAATAACTAAACATTACCATGTGCTTCCCTTCTCTGCCTCTAGAATCCTTCCCATCTGTGCCAGCTTCCACCACACACACTAGTGCTCGTCTAGCCTGTTGGCTGTTTGGAATTGGAATGGGAACATTCCAAAAGGGGCCTCTTTGGCCAACTTTGACCACCACCACTAGGCTGATAATATTAGATACTGAAATAGAAGCAGCAGACAGAACTTGCTTCCCAAAGAGATGAGACAGGTCTTTACCTCTGCAGACTGGCAGAACATGTCCCACTGAAGCGTCAGGTATAGACACCTGAAACAACATCTCAGAAAGCTGTATCCGACTGAGTCTGGACCTCCCCTTTCTTTGGTCTTTCTTACTGGCGAGATTCTCTTAATGAGGTCAGATTCCCTGACCTGGGAAAAATGCAGTGTTCCCTTGATCCATTCAGCTCCGTCAGGTCCTATGGGCGTGGTAGAGACTCATCACCAGGTAACAGCCTGAAAAGGAACCCTGCTTCCTGGAGGAGCTCAGGCATGCCTCATCCTGGAGGCTGTTCCCACCCTTCCAAGGTTAAACTTCAGAGACCTCAGAATCGTGCCTGGGGCCCTGGGGTCTAGACTTAGGTGGCCAGGAGTTGTTTTCCTCCCCCATGCTAGATTTGGATGTTGACTTCCATGTCTGCGTCTTGAGGCCTTAAGTGAAGGCTGTGACTTCAGGCCTTGGGGCCATGCAGGCCTGCAGCTCTCCAGGGCTGCCCACTGTTTGCATTATGCATTTATTAAATGGACCTCTGATGAGATTTTGTGGGGAGAAAGTATTCTATGGTCCCAAAAGTAAAATCCCAGTGGTCTTAAGGCTCTGGTAATGATTCAAGAAACAAACTGTCATTGCCCCTAGGCTGGTGGGAATGGACAGAGGACTGTTTTGTAAAATCCGACAGTGCCACCCTGTCTCCTTGGCTCTACAAAACTCCTGTCTGTGGTTCTTTCTTTCCGTGGTACCATCTGGTCAGTTCTTTTCTATATTCCATGGGCTTTTGTTAGAGTTCTCCAAGGACTTGTCTTAAAATTGTTTCTTTTGGGCTGAACCTCAGAATGTTCAAGCTGTTTAAGCCATTGCTCCAACTGGTGCCTTCTCTAGACTGGTTTTCCCCTGGAGGGAGATGACATTGGATGTCTTTGGAGCTCTTTTGCCTCAATATCCAGAGATTCCTTGTGATGTAAGTGCCTTCCCCTCTGACAGTGGCAAGTATTCAGTTACAAGAGGAAGAGGCCTGGCCCCTATGGCCTTCCCTTTTCCCATTGTTCCTAGGGAGGGCACAAGACCCCATCCCACTTTATCATGTTGGAACCAGTAATTGAAGAGGGTTTTAAGGGGAAAAAGAACTTTGACAATAATAGTGGGCTTTTTCACCCCTTTCTGTCCCTGACAAGTTCAGGGGACACAGCATCAGACCCTTTGGTGGTAGATTGGTCCCTTTTTACAGAGGGAAGAGGTCATCCCTTCAGGTACCTGCTATTTCATGTTAACTCTTCTTGCTCCAATTGAAACACAGGGCTCAGAGCATTGGGTATTTATAGAAAGAGTGTACACTAGGCCGGAAGACCTTGGCCTCCTAACTGTAGCCACCACACAACGGGAAGAAAGTGAAACAAGCCTCACTGAGATCCTCACTGATGGCAGACTCTCCAAGGTAGACATTCTGGTGGACAAGTTCAAAGTTGAAGTGGCCACAGAAGAAACAGTGAGAGCCAGAAGAACAAGTACACAACAGCAAGGGAAAATGATTGCAAGTCCAGAAGACTTTGAGACAATGAGAGAGGAAGACCCATGCATCAGGGGAGGTCCCAGAGAGGCTACTCGGGCTGCAGGCTACACAGCAACAGACAAGCTTCTCGAGGGCTCCAAGCTCAAGATCAGGAACCACCGACTCTCAAATGGTCAACTAGAGAGCCAAGTAGAATTGAGCAAGGGGCTGGAGAGGCCCCAGACCTGGGGAAGACCTTCAGCTGCAGGGGTTGGGCCAGTGCAGGGAGAGCTTCTTTCTCCTGCATCAGACAAGGGCGGGCTCCAGTCCTTCCTGTTGGATCCAGCCCAAACAGAAGCCAGAGCTGACTCGAGCGATGAGACTGACACCTCGTTCGCGGAGAGGAGCTTCTGTCTGAACTATGAAGGGAAGGACTCTGAAGACCCATTTGCCCCATCTTCAGAGGACAGACAAGAGCACCTGGATGCCCTTCCTGGAGATGGGACCTGGCTGGAGCTGGCTGGCGTGCACACAGAGAACTGGGAGCTGAGGTCCTCAGACCCAAGGGCTTCTGCCCCAGGCTCCAGCCAGAATAAGGATGAAGCCCATGTGGCTTCCTCAGCAGAAACCCGGTCCCCCAGGGACCATGGAAGGCCTGATGACCTGCAGGGAGCTGCTGTCTGTCAGACTCTTAAAGAGGGCTGGGAAAACACACAGCAAGGACTGGAAGGAGAGCTGGCCTACCCAGTGGCTGGCGTAGCTGCAGATGAGGTCCCCACGAGTATAGACTGGACGGGAAAGACTGAGAAAAGTCTCCTGGCAAGATGGAAGGAGAATCCCCTTAGTGGAGGAGGAGGGGTGCACCTAGATGCCCAGGCTTGTGCTCTTCTGAGGACCATCCCCCCCTGTGTCAGGAAGCCAGCCAGGCCAGACCAAGGCCGCTTCCTGCCCAAAGAGAAGGAGGTAGTTTCCCCTCACGCAGTAGAACCTGAGACAGAGGACAGAGAGACAATCACCCCCCTGCCAGCCTCCTCCTGCCACACTGAGGTGCTGGCAGCCACTTCTCTAAGCCCAGTCCCTCCTGGGTCAGGGGAACCTTCAGAGTCCAGGGATTTCTTTAGAGATCAGTTCCCGGTAGTTCTCAAATATATCCATCTTCCTGAAGAGAGCCTAGTACCCAAGGACCCACAAGGTGAACGCAAAGCACCTCCAGTTGCCAGCAAGAAGCCCAGAGTTGTCCCTGAAGGAACCGAGGGGCCTGCACTCCTGGGGTTGATGTTCCCTTCAGGAAAGCCGGAGGCTTCACTCCAGGATAGGGACCAAGGGGGTTCCCAGGAAGATATTAGCAAGACCTCAGTGGCTAACAAAATTCGGATATTTGAGACCCATGGAGCTGAGATTTGTCGAGCCAGTCAGGGTGAAATGAGGACCCTTCCACATGAGCCGCCTTCGGAAGCTTTCCCAGGACAAGTGGAACGGCACAGTGAGCTGCTGGACTTGGGCTTCGTCCAACTCCAGGCCCCTGGGGACTTGGCCAGCCCCAAAGTTACTTGTTCTTCTGCCATGCCTCTGGCTACCCAGCCCTGTGGGGAGGTCATCCCAACTACCTCCCACCAGGAAAGATGCACAGGCTCAGAGCTCATGTCCCCTGATTCAGGCTGCGACACCACGCTGGAGGAAGCTACTGGGGTAACTGGCCACGTGCACCCTGCACCCACTGAGTCCCCATTTGTGGAGGCTGACTGCATGCTACGTGGCTTCTTAGAAGCATGCTTCAGTGGCCCTCGCCATTCCTGCAATGATGCTGCTTGTTCATCCTTAGAAGGTCTTCTACCTGGTCCTGAGATAGCCCAGGCTGAAAGATGGGGCCATCTGCTTAGCTCTTGTTAGCTCCTTAGACTCCCCAGCCTTTGCTGTGATCCTATGTTCAGAGGATCACACAATGGCCACAGAGAAGGAGCCACCACCACCAGCAGCAGATTACATACTTGCTTTGCCTTGCCCCTCCTACCTGCTGGGCTCCTCCCTGTGACGCTTGGCTTATCCAGTGGTCTTTCTTCACCCTTTCGCATCCCTGCAGCCTTCCTTGTAAAAGCTGACAGTTCAGAGGTTTCCTCCACTTTTTCCCTCTCCACCTTCCTTCTACCTCCTTAAGACTAACTGTCTTCTCTAATCCAGAGCAAATCCAGAGATGTGGGCAGGGAAGACAAGAGCTCCTTCGTCCGCTTAGCACCAAACACCCCTGGAAAGGGGGGGCATCTGAGATTCGCCAGCCCTCCAGGCCCTCAGGTCTCTGCAGCCCCTCTGTGCCCGATGACTTGGTCATCTTCATCCAACCGGGATGCGCCGTTCCCTAGATTCCCACCTGCTCTAGTACCAACCCCTGTGGCTGTTCACACTCTGGCTTGTCTGCAATGTATCCCTCACACCTCTCAACCTTCCGGAACCTGGTCATGTGGAGGCTGGTTAACAAATGAATCTCTGAAGCATACTGAAACGAGTTCTTTCAAAATATTGTATGGGTGTTAGATTGGTCTTAAAAAAAAAAAATCACAAACCAAGTCCCTCCCCCCCCCAAAAAAAAATGCACTTGTGATGTTTAATCCCTGACAGGCCAGTTGAGAGGTATGTATTTAGGACACAGTTTGCTGATTCTCCCTGGGTGTTCCCTTGGCCTGCCGTTGTCAATTACACTGATGTGGCCAGAACTTCTCAGTGGTTGCCATTGAGTTCAAGGTGGCACTGGTGTGACTCCCAGGAAGCTGGAGTCCAGAGGGCCTGGGCCAGTTTTTCTTCTTCCCATGGATGATGTGGCCCCTTCCCCAGAGACTCAGTGCAATTGACAGGCTGCTGGCTTCCTCTGTGTTCCTCCAGCTTCCAGCTCCAGCCTCTCTGCCTCCTCTCCTGGGTGCCCCTGAATCCCTGGCCTTCTTCCTCAATGCCGACTGCACGGATAGGCCTGTGGTCCAGGCCCATCCCTGCCTTTACGCCGCTTCTGATAGGCTTTTGTTTTGGACCCTAGCCTTGGAGGGGCCTCCTGTCCAGAACTCACTGGAAGGATGTTAACTTTGTATTTGCTTTGGCATCCATATGAGACCGTCCAAAGGAGTATTCTCACTCTCGAGAAGGTTTGGTTTTGTTTGGTTTTGTGTTTGATTCCAAGGAGACCTTTCTGGGGTACTTTTTCATCTCCTGATCTATTCTTCCTCTTGGGAACATCATCATAACCTTGAGATTTCCTCTGGCATTCACCATCTTGACCTCTCTCTCTCCCCACCCCACATCCCCATCTCCCTGATTTTATCTGGCCATAGAGAGCAGGGCTGAGGGAGGGCTCGGAGGAGAAAGTCAAACCGCCACGCCCACGTGCCCCAGAGAGTGACACGGGAGACGAGGACCAGGACCAGGAGAGGGATGCGGTATTCTTGAAGGACAACCACCTGGCCATTGAACGCAAGTGCTCCAGCATAACGGTCAGCTCCACGTCCAGCCTGGAGGCTGAGGTGGACTTCACGGTTATTGGTGACTACCACGGAGGCGCCTTTGAAGACTTCTCCCGAAGCCTCCCTGAGCTTGATCGGGATAAAAGTGACTCTGAGACAGAGGGCCTGGTGTTCGCCCGGGACCTCAAGGGGCCTTCCAGCCAAGAAGATGAATCTGGGGGCATCGAGGACAGCCCGGATCGAGGGGCCTGTTCCACTCCAGAAATGCCCCAGTTTGAGGTACAGTGGAGCTTCATGGAGAACAGGGCACTGCATGTTCAGAGGGCTCTGGGCCATGAGTAAGAAGAGCAGCCATCAGCTGCAGCCTGAAGCTCTGTCTGGTGTTGCATGACTGCCCCTCATAGAACAGCATGGTTCTGCAACGCATGTCTGCTGTATCGGTTCACCACTTACAGGTGCTCTGTGGTGTCTTAACCCCGTGACCCCCATCACTTGCTGAAGTCAATTGATGGCTTACTGACTCCTTGGCCCCCTGAACTGTGTTGCATGACACCTGGAGAGAGCATGTGTCCGTGGACTCTTGAGGCTCCCACAGCTGGTCTGAACACTGAGTGGTTTCTCTTGATGCAGGCCAGGGCTCATTTTACCAGGGTCTGGAGAAGAGGCAGTTATTTAAATCTACCAGGTCCTGAGACATTAGGGGTGGCGGTGGACACTCCAGGAAAAGAGAAGACACAGTCTCTGGGGAGGATGCAGGGCCAGTGTCTGAGCTTCTCTGCTTTGTGGCTCCCTTGGTAGAGCTGCACAGAGGATTTTCAGAAACTCCCCCTTGCCTTTTATCTCCAGTCGATCCCCACTCTCCTCCCCAAGACAGTGAACACTAGCTTATTCATCCTGGGATCCTACTCCATGCTGTACCCTCTGGGTGGAAGGCTTGTTCTCCCTTTCCACGCCTCACTGTGATGCGGGACAGCTCACGCATCCTCTCTCTATGCTTTTCTGGCTACCCAGGAGGCAGTTCTATCCACACCCTGCTCTGCCCTGCCATACTTTAGGTAACATTTGCCAGCAGTCAGGGCAGTGGCTGGCTGCTCTGCCCTTCTCCCCCAGGTGGCTGTCTGTGCTAAGACTGAGGCACACTCAGCACCAAGGGACAAGAAATGAATGAGCAGCTAGATCACAGGATTCTAGAAGAATCTCTCCTTTCTCCCTCCTCCTTCCAAATACAAGAAAAGCTAGATCCATTCATCAGACCTACAGTGTGTGTAGTCATGAACTAGGCCTGAGAGAGGAGTTAAAAAAAACAAGCTGATCATTTAGCTCAAGACAGCTAGAATACAGTGTGCAAGTTGGTGGCCTTGGGCTACCTCTGGCCAACTGATGTGTTTTCTCTGGTTTTAATTTAAAAGACTACAACATTGTATTTTCTTATATCATAAAAAATACCAAAGAAAAGCAAACCACCCAAAGGCTATGATAAAAGCCACCCCTGAATGGAACCCCACATGCTTTCCATTTCTTTCGGCCAGCCAGCCTCCTCACCTGTTCCCACGCATTGCCCCTGGACACATCCATGTGTGTAGTTCTTGCTCTGAGCAGCAGTTTACACGAAGTGACGAAAAGGTGTAGGCAATGTGTGTGTAAGGAGAACGCTGAGCATCAAGGTTAACCATCCCGGTACAGCCTCAGAAGACATGCAGCCCTGGAGCTTGGGGTCAGGCCCTCCTCATGCAGGGAGTGGCTTTGGCTCTCTCTTTGGGTCCTTCCTCGGTGACACCAGTCATGCCTTTACATACTTCTCCAGAAACTTGACCAACCGTGGGAGTGGAAGAGAGCTTTCTTCTCCCGTATCTGGTGGGGGTGGAAGAGAGCTTTCTCCTCCTGTATCCCTGTTGTCTGTGGAGAGGAGTTGTGCCCATGCTTGAAGTTCAAGTGTTCCCTTTATGTTCCTGTAGTCAGTGAAAGCAGAGACCATGACCGTCAGCAGCCTGGCAATCAGGAAGAAGATCGAGCCAGAGGCCGTGCTGCAAAGCAGAGTCTCCGCTGCAGACAGCACCCAGGTAACCTGTCCCCCTACTGTCACCTAAAGCAGGGACCGGGCATTTAAGCGTAGGGTCCTCAATGACGTGACCAAGCCCTTTGGTCAACCTCTTTCTTCCCCTCATCCTCCCTGAGGTCAGAGATGGGACAGGGAAAATCAACGCTTCCCCATCTGTAAATGGGGGTGATCCTGCCACCTCCCTCTTCCTGGGAGTGTTCAGTGCTAGCGGATTAGGGCCATGGCTTTCAGGCCGCTTGACAGGTATGAAGAGGTTCTTTCCAAGGCGGCTTCGGGGAGAGAAAAGGAGACCTCTTAATCACTGGTCAGAACAGCTTACCTGGCTCATTTGTTTTTTATGCATGGCTGTTGCACATTCAATTGGGAAGATAAACAAACCATGCTCAAATGACTGAAGAATGTTTTAATGAGGTGGAACTTGCTTGCTCCCTGGAGAAGGCTGGCCTGCCTAGGCACAGCACACAGCTTAGTGCACACTTCCCATGTGTCCTAAGTGGGTCTTCAACTTTGAAAATGTGTGTGTGAGCGATCACCCCTGATTCTTCGTGCCCACAGGGCTTCAGC
>JADRCC010574916.1:0-20248 GCA_019843855.1 Hylomyscus alleni | reverse complement strand
GGGATAACTTTAAAATTAATGCTCCTCTGAACTGATAAAAACAGTATATATTTATTGTGTACATTATAATTTTTTAGCTATATGTTTATTGTAGAAGAGCTAAATCTAGTTAATTGTATCAGAGTTTATCTTAAGCCATATTGTTCTCATTTCACCAATTCAACTTGTTTTTTAATTTAGGCTCCAAAAATAAGTGAAACAATACAGGTCTTGTCTATGCTTATCTAATTTAAATCAGCATCCTGTCCTGTGGGTTCATTCATTTAGTCACAAATATTTGAGGATTCTTTCTTATGACACAGTAGCCCTGTGGTCTATTTGTAGCACAGTTTCTGCATCTATTGGTAAGTTTATACACATTTAAATTGTTTCTGTATCTGGGCTTCTGCGAAGAGTATTACAATAAATATAAAGGTGCACATGTCTCTTCAACAAACACAGCCATTCCTTTATATTGTACCCAGTAAAAAATTAGTTTGTTAATTTTTTGAGGCTCATCCATATTGTTTTCCGTGACCTCTGTTATGTTCTCACCAGTGAAGTATAATGAGTTACTTATCCTCTTGTCTCCAACTTGTGCTGTCTTTAGTCATTTGAACAATACTACATCCTCTTGGAGTAAGGAAAAATGTTATAAGTTTGATCTTTATTTGCTTGATATACAATGAATTTGAACTTTTTAAAATTTATTGTCTTATATATGTTTTGAGAAGTATTTATTTAAATACATTACCAGTTTTCACTGATTTCCTTATTTATTTTTTGTACTGAGTTATTTAGATTTCTTATATATTTGGTTATTAACTTGGTAGTAGGTCCCTTTATCTTCAGAGCCATCTCTTTAAATAGTTCTAGATGTACTGTGATGTTGATTATTTTTATATGTTGATATTTCTGAGTTGATTTATCCTGTCAATTGATCTATTCACTTATTATTTACCAGTTTTTTGTTGAATCTTCAATGTGTTATATCAGTTCATTTTTTCTATACATAAGAAAACTATAAATTCTTCATTTCCAATTTGAATGCTTCTGGTTTCTATATCCTATGTACTTGCACTAAAATTTTCAGTTCTATATGACTGGAGGAGGTAAGAAGTAGACATCTTCATTCTCTTGCTCTTAGAAAAGTAACTCAATTAATCCCAGCACTTGGGAGGCAGAGGCAGGCGGATTTCTGAGTTCGAGGCCAGTCTGGTCTACAGAGTGAGCTCCAGGACAGCCAGGACTACACAGAGAAACCCTGTCTCAAAAAAAAAACTAAAAAAAAAAAAAAGAAAGAAAAAAGAAAAGAAAAGTAACTCAAATCTCCATCATCAACTTTGATGTTTTATGCATGTTTGCTACACATGGCCTTTAACAGAATGAGATACATTCCTTCAATGCTTATTTTTTTTGAGACATAATACCATGTAGCTCATATTTTCCAGAGAACTCTCTATGCAGCTGAGAATAAATCAAATTCAGTATGCAGCAGAGGATGGCTTTGAACTAGTGATGCTCCTGCCTCTACATCCACCCTAAGGACTGAGCCATAGGCACGCACAACCACATTGGCTGACACACATTAATTTTATGCCAAATTAGTTGAGTATTATTATCATAAAACAATGTTGAATTTGATTAAACTAACTTTGTGCATGTAGTTAGATGAACTTAAAAAAATCCTTCATTTATTAACATGGGGTCATCTTTATGATTGATGCATTTTCAAATATCCTTGCTTTCCTAGTCTAACTCACTTGCATATAGTATAAACTGTTGAATTTATTTGCTAATATTTTTATTCACCATATTAACAAAAATTATTGCCTTTATTTTTCTTACAATATAGTGACAATCTCTAATATTGGTATCAAGATAGTACTAGCATTGTAAAATAAATATGGACTAAGGGTTGGCATTACTTCTTCAAATGTTCAGAGTAATTCAATAGTAACATCATCAAATATCAGGATTCCTTTAATATTGATTTAATTTTTTCCCTCCATTATTATCCAGAGTAATTCAATAGTAACATCATTAAATATCAGGGTTCTTTTAATATTGATTCAATTTTTCCCTCCATTGTTATCTGTTTAAATTCTACTTCTCAGTAATTCAGCAATAGTAGGTTGATTATTTCTAATATTTTAATATAGTCGTGGACATAAAGTTTTTAAAACATTCTTATATGATCTTTTAACTTCTGTGATTTCCAAATATTTGATTAATAAATGCAGGACACTTCTTCAAGAAAATTACATCTATGCACCCATCCAACCAGGTAGCTATTCACTAAAAGTCATGTGACTATGTATTTGAAATATTTTCTCATTGAAAATGTAAAATTCCATCAAGATGTAATGTGGGGTGTTGTAGGAGGGACAGCAGCAGCCACCTCTACATAACCACACAGGGGTGGGGGGAACTCCAAAGGCATTGACTGCAAGACTTTCTGAGAGATCAAGGATTGCTGCTGCAGACAATGCCAACCAATTAGGAACTACTATTTAGAAGAGATGCTTTCTTGGGACCAATAGGGTGTGGATGGAGGATATTAAAGGACCTTGCAGCAGCATCCAGAGAAGCTTGCTGAAGAAGTTTCTCACTTGCCCCTGGAATCTGTGTCATAGATTGTGTGCCTCCTCACCTCCAACCCCCCAAGGACAGGTAGGGTCAGACAACAAATAGTCCAGGGCAGAGGCAGCAGGATGTCTTTGTAGAAACTCTCTGAAAGGGTTACAGCACCTGTTGTCTTTCCCCTCTTCAGCTCAGCCATGGACTCTGGCAGCCTCTGCTTGGAGGCTACCACTTGTGGGGCCAAGACAATAGCCCTCTACAGACTGTCAGTTCTCTTTGAAGAAGAGCTTCCTGGAAGTCACACTGACATATGAACACACCTACCTGCCTGGGGACTTTGAGTTGCTGGAGACTCTGCCATCTAATGTCTGCTGCAGTGTTTATGTTATGCAAATATCTTGTACCTGGAGATTTGGTTTCAGTTCTCAGACTGCCTATACATTCTCTAAATATTTCTAAGTAAAGTGAAGCCTTGATACGAATGCTACTTGGCCTCCTTCTCTCTTGTTTCTCTACCCTTTATTTTTCAGGTCCTTTTAAAACCTCCAGCTGAGGGAACCCAGGTTCATGGAACTGCAGGTTGGTTCCTTACAGATGGCACCCAATGTGGGGCCTCAGATAAGGAAGAAAAATAAAGGACACACTGTCATGCAGAGTTCTGCCTAAAAGGAAATTAAGAAGAAAAGGAAAAAAGTCATACACCATTGTACACTGTAGGTAATCTTGATGCTAGTGCTAGCTATATTTTATATTGTAGAAGTTTCTCCATGTAAGAAGGGTACAGGGCTAGACTGAATTGGCACGGACATGGTGCTTGATTCACCTAGGGTATTGATAGTAAGGATGGGGTTGAATGTTTCTAAAGCAGCAATACAGAATGCAGATAAGCTGCTCAAAACAAGAGGAATAAGGGTAGAAAAGGATGCATTAAAAAAATCTCTCAGATGAGATAGAAACTTATTGCCCATGGCTTCAAGAAGTAAGAGTGATAAATAGAAAGACTTGGGAAAAAATTCAGGAGAGCCCTGAGAAGTAATAAAGCAGAAGGATTCATTCTCTGCCTTTGGACTCTTGTTATCGAAATCATAGAGGAGAAAGAGAAGAGGAAAGAGTTGGAAAGCAAATGGAGCCTACTAAGCTTGGAGAGCACAAACACAGACAGCTCAAAGAGCATGGATACGGGAAGTGATGAGTGTCAAAATACTTTCTTAGAGAGCAGATCCACTAGGTCTTGTGGAGAGAGACTACATTCATACGCAACATCTGCTCCCTCTAGGTCCACTTTGATAAGAGAGAAGGCTCAGAGAGATTCACAATTAAGTAAATTGGAGTTTGAAATCAAGTTACAGAAATTGAATAATGAGTTGAGTGAGTTAAAGGCACTATCAGGCAGAAGGAAGGACAGCTATCTGGAGACAGGCCATTCACCTTTAGAGAGAGCAATCTATTGGCTCACGAAAATGGGCAAGAAACTTCGGGACTGCTAGTGTTTCCCGTAGTGGAACAACGGGATCAAGATAATGAGTTATACAGATGCTATCAGGCCTTAGAATTCAAGGTTATTAAAGATTTAAAGGAAGCGGTGGCTCAATATGATCCAAACACCCCATTTACGCAGGCACTTTTGGACAATGTAATAGAGTCAAATTTAACACCTCAAGATTGGAGGATTTTGTGCAAGGCTCCATTGCAAGTAGATGATTTTTTGCTTTGGAACTCAGAATGGCGGGAAATTAGCAAGAGGTCAGCTGTACTAAATGCTCAGTCAAGTAATCCAGAATGGAATCTAGACATGCTCCTGGAAGAAGGACTGTATGAAGGAAATGCTAGACAAATTGAGTATCCCGCTGGGGTATATGCACAAATTGTGATGGCAGTGAGAAGGGCTTGGATCTAATTACCTACAAAAGATGAGGTTAGTGGGAGTCTAGCTGGTATCCTACAGGAGCCAGAGGAGCCTTTTCAAAATTTTGTAGCCAGGTTACAATAAGCAGCGAGCAGAATCCTTGGAGTTTCTCATATGGACAGTCCGATTATTACACAGCTAGCTTATGAGAATGCTGATACAGCGTGCAGAGCAGTTATTCAACCGCACAAGAGTCAAATGGATTTATCTGGATATATTTGCCTTTGTGCAGATAGTGGACCTTTCTATAATCAAGGTTTAGCTATGGCAGCTGCATTGCAGGGAACTACTATTCCAGAGATCCTAGCGCAAAGGCAGGAGATTAAAAGATGTTACATATGTGGAAGTCTGAATCATTTTAAAAATAATTGCCCTAGAAAATCAGGAAGCACAGACAGATAGCAATCAGGTACTGCCCGGAGAATCTGTCCTTGTTGTAGGAGAAGGAAGCATTGGGCCAAAGATCGTAGATTTTAAAAAGACTTCCAAGACAATACCTGGTCAGGAAATGAAAGGAGGGGCCAGCCCCAGGCCCCCTTTTTAAAATAACAGGAAGCATATGGAGCCATGAAGTTGTCGCTCAGCCACGAAGATCCGTCTCTCAACTTTTCAGGTCAAGCCCAGGAAGTGCAGGAGTGGACCTGTATTCCACCTGCCACACAGTACTAATGCCAGAAATGGGAGTTCAAATTCTGCCCACTGGAGTTTTTGGGCTTTGCCCTCAGAGACTTGGGGATTTGTCATAGGAAAAAGTAGCACATTTGTGAATGGATTGCAGATTTATCCAGGTGTTATTGATCATGAGTATCAGGGGGAGATTAAGATTATGGCTTCCTCACCTCATGGTGTCATTACATTACATGCTAATCAGAAAATTGCTCAACTTATTTTAGTCCCTCTGTGTTAGGCACCGGCCAACATCAGTCACGCTCACCTATGCATGCGCTTGACTCATACATTGCCCATCCCACCGTACCCTCCCCGAAAGGGTGACGCAGTATCGGCAGACACTGCTGAGCCAATTAGGCATTGTGTAATGTTGGCAGACATTGCTAGCCAATTAGGCATCGACACATCTGCACAGTAGAGCTTAAAAGCTGACTGTCCCGTGGGTCGGGGTCCTTCTCTCACTTCAATAAGGGCTCTCCTAATAAAGTGTGATTGAGAAGAATCCTGTTGTTGTTGTCCTTCCTGCTGGCAGGTGGATGTTACACCTCTGTATCCAATATCTTCTGATTCTGATAAAGATGAGAGAGGACAGAGTTGTTTTGGTTCTTCTGACATATACTGGGTATAATCTATCACTAGTAAAAGACCTAATCTTAAGTTAATTATTGAAGGAAAAAGGTTTTGAAGATTTAATAGATACTGGAGCTGATGTAACTATCATTTAGAGGCCAAGACTGGCCCTCATCTTGGGCTTTGACTGAAACAATTACCCATCTCCAAGGAATTGGTTATGCCAATAACCCAAAACGAAGCTCTAAGCTTCTAACCTGGAGAGATAAGGAGGTAATTCAGGGCAGATTCAACCTTATGTTATGTCAAATCTGCCTATTACTCTGTGGGGGAGAGATTTGTTGTCACAGATGGGGCTTGTCTTGTGCAGTTAGCTAATAAGCAGAGGTCAAAACAGGACATTAGAACATACAGAGGCTCTAAGCCTCATTTTAATAGTAAAAGTTTGAAACATTTTCCATGATGGCCACTATCTTGCCTGAACCCCATGCAGATAAAATTCAGTGGATTAATAAAATTCCATTGTGGGTTGATCAGTGGTCTTTATCTCAAGAAAAAATAGAAGCTGCTTCTTTGCTAGTACAGGAGCAATTAGAAGCAGGACATCTGAGGGAATCCAGTTCACCATGGAATACATCTATATTTGTCATCAAGAAAAAAATCAGGTAAATGAAGACTGTTATAAGATCTAAGAAAGGTAAATGAAACAATGTTAGTTATGGGAACATTGCAGACTGGACTTCCATCTCCAGTGGCAATTCCAAAAAGAATCTTTAAGATGGTTATTGATTTAAAGGACTGTTTCTTTACAATTCATTTGCACCCTGAGGATTGTGAGAGATTTGCTTTTACTGTTCCATCTGTTAATTTTAAGGAACCTATGAAAAGATATCAATGGACAGTCCTTCCTCAGGGAATGACTAATAGTCCTATGTTATGTCAGAAGTTTGTGGCACAAGTCATTGACCCTATAAGAAAAAAATGGCCAATGATATATATTGCCCACTATACAGATGATGTCCTATTAGCAGGAAAAATTTCTCAAGATGTACTTTTATGTTATAGAGACTTACAAGTTGCCTTAAATGAAAAGGGACTGCAGATAGCTCCAGAAAAGGTGCAAACTCAGGATCCATATATTTATTTACATTTTACACTCACAGATCAAGCTGTTATTCCCCAAAAGATAGTTATTTGTAGAGACAGATTAAAAACCTTAAATGATTTTCAAAAATTATTAGGTGATATCTATTGGCTTTGTCCCTACCTAAAGCTTACGACAGGAGAATTGAAACCTTTGATATTCTCAGAGGTAATTCTGATCCAAATTCTCCTAGATTTTTAACTAAAGAAGGAATGACAGCTTTACAACAGGTAGAAAAAGCTATTGAAAATCAATTTGTTACTTACATAGATTATTCTTTACCTTTGCATTTGTTAATATTCAACACAACTCATGCTCCTACAGCGTTGTGGTGGTAAAGAGCACCTCTCTTATGGATACATTCAAGGATATCTCCTAAATGTAATATCTTGCCATATCATGAAGCTGTAGCCCACATGATTGTGCTTGGTAGAAAGCAAGCACTGACATATTTTTGCAAAGAGCCAGATGTTATCATTCAGCCTTTTACTTTAGAGTAAGACTCCTGGTTAAAACAGCATAGCACAGACTGGTTGCTTGCTCAGATAGGATTTCAAGGAATTATAGATGATCATTATCCTCAGGATAAACTGATAAATTTCTTAAATGTGCATGAAGTGATATTTCCTAACATGACTTCCTTACAGCCTTTGAATAATGCCCTTGTGATATTTATTGATGGTTCCTCTAAAGGAAGAGCTGGATATCTTATAAATAATCAACAGGGGGTCATAGAGACTCCTGGTCTCTCAGCTCAAGTAGCTGAATTAACAGCAGTATTAAAGGTGTTTCAGGCTGTGTCTGATGCCTTTAATCTTTTCATTGACAGTGTATTTGTGGCACAATCAGTGCCTTTGTTAGAAACATGTGGTATGTTTAATTTAATACCACAGCAGGATCCTTATTTTTCACAATTACAAAATATTATTGCACAAAAAAAATCAGTTTTATATTGTCATTAACGAGCTCATTCTGGCCTCCCTGGACCATTAGCCAGAGACAATAATCTTATTGGCAGGGCTTTGGTAGGAGAAGTTTTAGTCTCAGATCCTGTTGCATTAGCTAAATGGGATCATGATAAATTCCATCTGTCTAGCCAGACTCTGAAGCTTAAACATAAAATTTCCAAAGAACAAGCAAGAATGATTGTTAAACAATGCCCTAATTGTATTGTTTTATGTCCAGTGCCACATTTAGGGGTAAATACAAGAGGCCTTATGCCCAATCATATTTGGCAGATGGATGTAACTCATTATGCAGAATTTGGAAAGCTTAAATATATACATGTCTGTATTGACACTTGTTCAGGATTTGTATTTGCTTCCCTGCATACAGGAGAAGCCTCTAGAAATGAAATTGATCATTGTTTACAAGCCTTTAATATTATCGGCTTATGTAAAGTAGTTAAGACTGACAATGGACCAGCTTACTCTAGCAAAAATTTTATGTCATTTTGCAAGGATTTTGACATTAACCATAAAACTGGAATCCCTTATAAACCTATGGGGCAGGGGATCGTCGAGTGTGCACATCACACCTTTAAAAATTGGCTTTTGAAAACTTTTTAGGAGGGAATTTGTATCCTCCTAAATCTTCAAAGGCACATCTTGCCTTTGTCTTATTTATTCTGAACTTTTTGCAGACTGACATCAAAGGTCATTCCGCTGCAGACCGACACTGGCATCCTAACACTTCAAGTTCATATGCCATGGTAAGGTGGAGGGATCCACCAATACATGGCACAGCATAGACCCTGTTTTGATTTGGGGCAGAGGGTCCATGTGTATTTTCGCTCAGAAAGAGGATGGAGTATGTTGGCTCCCAGAAAGACTAATACACCAAGTGGACTTATGTCCACAGTCTTCTTAGCAAATGTGCTTAAATGCACTGCTGAAAAGTCTTTTTTCTTTCTTTTTCTTTTGTTTTTGCACTGACAACCTTTTCTGGCACTCTGGAATTGCTTCTGCCTGCTTGATCTGAAAGAAAGATTGCTTTCTCCTGAAATTAAATGAACATTTCAAATTCACTTGCTCACTCCTGGAGCAAAAAGGTTTGACTACCTCTGCAGTTTTAACATTCTAAAAGGCTAGTGCAATCCCTAAATTGCTAGCCTAAATTACTAATTTGCTTTTGAGTTGAGTCCTGTTCTCTAGGTAAAAAAATCTTTAGAGTCTAAGCCAGTAATTTGCAACTCAATCAGATGCCTACACCCATCCCCAGCACAGTGGCCCCTCTACAAGAACTTCAGAAAAGGCTGTTTTCAGAGAAACTGTGGCAACTTATGGACTTTGCAGGCTATAAAGACATGTCTTGGCATTGGATGCATGGAAGGAGGGTGCATTTTGGAAACCTGTGTGTAGGGAGCTTTTCCTTTAAGAAAAGCTCTTGAAGCAGCCGAAACGGCTGCTAACTGACAGGCACTTCGTATCAGCCAATCAGAAATGTCTTAGCAGCTTGGCAGTTGACTACATTATAGCAGCTCTATAAATAGAGCTAGTCCCAAAGCACGGGGTGGCAATTTTGCCATTGGGTGGTAGTCTCTGCCTTGGGTGGGAGGCTAGGCAGTTTTCAAAAGGCATTTTTATTTCGGGGCTTTTAAGATCAGGGCTCTTAGGTTTTTTCTCCGTGTAACTGACATGGGTTTACCTAGGCTTAGAGCTTAGTGGTAATTAGTATTCATTCAGGATAACAGCTGTTTCTCTTCCCCTTTTCAATTGTAACAATTGTCTGTTCGTTTTTCCCTTCCTTTTGTGACTCACCTTCAAAGTAAATAAAGGCACCTGAATTCAAAGCCAGCTAAGAAGGGTTTGATATCTTTGCCGCCATCCCTGCCGGCCAGGGTATCCCAGGGGGTCCTAGATACCTGTGTCTTCGGATCTCTGGCGGGTAATCAACCTAAGACAGAGGCACTCTCCAAGTGGCTACTTGGTCTCTATCTCTCTTGTTTCTCCACCCTTTATTTTTTCAGGTTCTTTAAAAACCTCCAGCTGAGGGAACCCAGGTTCATGGAACTGTGGGATGGTTGCATACAAGCACCTGTGAATATCTTGTGCTAAATATCTCTAAAGTGTCTGCAATTTTGTGGAATCTCAAATGATAACTCCTTCTCAACAGGCTTTACAAAGTCAACCTGCATGTTCTTGAGCAGTATGTTAGAATTTATACTGATTCATGAGGTAAGGGAAGGGGTCCTGATTCTTCATTTTAAACTCACTTCTAAATTATTCTGATTCCTTGACTCTATAAATCATATTTTGAGCGTCAAGAATTCATGGTGATTTTTATATAGGTGATGTTAACTTGGGATAATGTCTGGAACTTAGTTTCTCAAACATTTCATTGTAGTACCTCTTTCTTATATATCTTTTTAATGCTTTATGTCTTTTCTGTTGCAATGGATACATGCTGTGTCACCTAGAACAGCGACACCTTAGAACACTCTGTTAGTCAAAGCATACCACAGATAACTAATCACTATAAATGCCTTTTTCTTCCTTCTTTCTTTCTTTCTCTTTTTCTTTCTTTCATTTTTTAGCTTGACTAGATCTACATGCTGTATATCTTAGTTTCTTCAAGAATTCCTAACAATCAGTTTTCTGCCATGATTGAAGCCTTATTTTATTAGCATTTGAGGCAGAGCACATAAATATTTCTTATTTCTTCCTGACAAATAAATTGTTCTGATTTGTTTTAATAGCTAATTGCACTGATATCAATATTCACTGGAATATCTACTTTGCTACTGGTATTCTATAAAAATTAGTGTAGAAAAAGAAAAAAACTTTTTTATGTGAGTTTTAGAAAAGCAAAAATAAGTAAAAGAAGCCTTTAAGACATGGCCTTCAAAGTATTGGTACATTTAAAAGAAAACAAAACAAACTCTTAGACCCCACTATTGCTCAAGCACTGATGATTAAAATGATGCAATATTCATTCTTTAAATTATGGTGTAATCGATTTTTTCTAATTCTTTTAATCTACACTAGATTTGTCAGTCTCCAATAATGAATTGTTTTATCCCCATCTATTTAGAACTAGGGTAAGGATAATAAGTTCTACATCAGTATAAATAGCACATCCCCTTGATTGCTAGAAAAATTTTAATATCAGTTTATGTTTGGTAAATGCCTCAGTCCTTACATGTTATTCTAAAGCACTGGATTTTTGTTTTTTAAGCTTACATTCAAATGTCCCTTGGCTCTGATTCATAACATCTATTCTTAGATAAATATCAGATGTAAATAGATCTTGGATCAAAGTTCAACACATTCTCCTTACCACTACAAAGACACTCTCTATTTGAACTTAAATGAAAATATTCCAACAGTTCTCTTGTCCCTCATATATTTTTCATCCTTTGTATATGGTTATTAATTTGAATTTAATTTTAATAAATACCAGTATCTGAATTTCAAATATTGGTGGCATAAATTATTTCTTTGATATAGCAAGTTCTCAGTATTTACTGTTGGTTTTTTTGCATACTGCTTTCTCTACATTATGTCTACAGAGCCTGATTTTTACTATGATACTTCTTTCAGATAATACAATGTATTAGGAATTTACTATGTACTAGGAACTACCCTATATTCAGAGATACAAAGAACAATTTCTATCAGCAGAGAGTATATACTTGAAATATAATTTTATCATGTTGGCAAATAAAGCTAAAATTTTGAGCTATAGTTCAACTTGACACTTCTCTATGTCTTACATACATTTGGAAAATCCATAAATTTATATTTTTGTAAATTTAACTGATTTATATTTCTCAAAAATATAATAGTATCATATTACTTTCTCAAAATATTCAACTGAGAATTTTTTTAACAATAAAATACCCCATTCAATATCTCTTAGCCAAGTTTTGCATACATTGAACAGTGTCTTGTTCATTTCATCTAGTGTTAGTTAGATACTAAGAAATTGGGGTAGTCATTCAACAGGGTGATTGAATATTATTTCTCTAATTGATAGTTTCTACTCTCATAATCTGCAAAGGAAAATATCATAGTGAGGAAATGTCCAAATACTTGAATGCAACATAGTATTTTTGTTGTTGTTGTTCTGTGAAATACTCATTAAATGAAGAATCCAATCTATGGTCCATCATATGGATCTGTCACCAGCTTAGTCCCTATTCTCTATAAAAATACTGACTTGCTAATACTGCTCTAAATATGGGATACTCTAAAGAGAACAAGATCATCAAGGTGGATGTGCAAAAAGCATCTCAGAATTCATGAAATCTGAATACTCCAAGAGTTTAGCCTTGAGTTCAGAAAAAGCTCATAGGAACCATCTTAGTCACATAACCTTCAACCCGATTACCTGTACTCAGAATTAAATTGACCAATTGTTATTGCTCAAATAGAGAGACTTGAAGTTTGTTTGTTTTTTTTTCTACTGCTAGTTTCAGACAAACATTCTAGTTCTGGTGAGACTGAAATTTGACTCAATCAACTATGTTATTAACTATCCCTCCCAACTTTTCTCAGCCCGAAGTATGATAAGCTTGTCATAAATGACTTCACCCAAGTAATTGATAACATTTTTCAAAAGTATGAAGGCAGAAGACAGAGCCTTGTGGCACTCCCGTATGGCAGCAAGCCATTAATCTTTTTTCTCTATTTTTACTGTTTGTATTTTCTTATGAAACTAACACAAGCCTCCTGCCAAACATTTAAACAATGTAGACACAGATAATGTGGAAATACAAATGCTTCGAATTCCATCACATCATGCTTGGTTAACAACATTTGATGTTTAGGAATAGTTATATACCTCAGTAGATGAATATATCTAATATTTATCTATTTTTCATAAGAAAAATTAAGTTATAGTGTTTTACAATCTTTTCAATTAAATTATTATTGGTTTATTTTCTCTAAATACAAAAAAACCACATGTTTGTGTATAAGAGACATGACTTGATATTCATTATTCAGTCACAGCTGACAATGAAATCACAATTCTCCTGCCTCAGACTAAGTGCTAGAATTAAAGGCACACACTGCCACACCAGTACAAACTTACTCTTTTTAAAGAATCACACTATGTCACATCTTTATTTAATGGTCTTTTTAGAAATAAAATACTTTACTTAAAAGTTCTGTGTATAAAAGTGAGGTGCTATATATATTCCCCATAATATATAAGCTTATTGATCAGTAATAAATCAGTAAAATTCATTACTTTTGGTAAAATTAGTGAGAAAAATTATTGACACTTTCAATATAAGTTCAGAGCTTCAGTGTAAACTACAAATATAAATTATACAAAAAATATAAATTATAACTCAACAATAACTATGTTCATTTCCTCTCAAATTTATCAAAAATAAACATTATTGTTTGTCTTTTTTGTTAAATCTTATCTTAACATGTTGTACTTTGGTAAATTTTTGTTTTAATGCTTGAAAATGATTTGAGTTTTCCCTATTGTAAGCATATGTTTTGTCCATGATTTTTTACAGTATTTTAAAACTGATTTTTACAGAACTGCCATGCCCACTTGTCTACACCATTCATATCCAAACTATCGGGGGTAAAAGCCTGATTAAGGATGAGAGGCGATATGGCCCCAAAAGAGAGCTTGCACCTGCTGGATATTCAGATAGTTGCTGGCATTCCCCAATACAGATGTGTTCCAGATTAGTCTTTCCAATCATGAGCACTCCCTCTTATTTAGGCATAAAGGTACCCCAAGAAATGATTCATAAATGGCTAAGATTAGGCATCGTTTCCTGGCCAGCACAATATTTCCAACATATCCTAACTCAATTCCAAGCTAAGGACAGCTTGGAATTGCTCTCAAGGATTCTGCCTTATTCAGATAGAATGTCCTCAGAGTTAGTGACAGAGGTCAGGCACCATGGCTTACTGTTAACATAGTTAGAATTCTCAGAGCAGTCCCATAAAAGTAATAACTGTTATATATACTAGAGAGTAATCCAAGGCCTTCCCTCACTCAAGGGCATTAGCTAGAACTGTTAGGTCACCAGCAAGACCCAGAGAATTAGCAGGAAATGCTAGGTCAGATTCTCCTAGTCCTTGCCTCCAACAGAAACAGAGAATTAGCATAGGAATACCAAGATAGCCCCAGCAAGAAGGGCTCAACTGCTATTGTATCAGTTTCACACCTGATTACCAAATCCTATGACCTTGATGAAGTGGTCACTTGCCTACCTGACCTCAGCTTTGTGCCCCTTGCTGTAACTTCCGCCCACCTACGTGACTATTGTCATCTGCCCTACTTGCTGTATGCCATATAAGCCTGGTTTTCACTTTGTGCTCTCTCTTGCGCTCTTGCTCTTGCTCTCTCTGACTCACCGACTGAGATGGACTAGGATCTAGATTCATGCAGTTCGCAGTCCCCCAGGCCCAGGGGATACAGCGCCAGTCCAGAGGAGATGGCTGCTGCTTTAGACCCAGTGTATTTCAGGTAGCCTCAGATGTACCTCAACTACTGAGCTGCCAGATTTATCATTTCTCTTTAGCAATGACTGTAAAAGTCTGATGCCATATTTAAGAAATACATTCAGATTCACACACCCTTGTGTCGGCTCTGCCATCATTCTCCGCCTATGCCTTGTCGACCTGACTAGGATCCCGTTTCTCCTGCGGGTTGAGGGAGGCACAGAACTTTGAATTATACATGCTTTGTGAAAATAATAGATTATCCTGTCTCAATGTCTGTTATGTCTTTTTCTTGCATATAAAAATTTAGTAGTTGAATATATTTTTAGTTTTTAAGAATAACTTTTGAATTTGCAATTACATTGTAGTATATAAGAATTAGGGAAATAATTTCTTACAATATTTTGTTAGATACAAAAACACTTTGGCATAAAAAACATAAGAATTCTTATTTTTCACTTTCCAAAAGTAGTCAACTATTCCACTTCCAGTTATTGAATTCCACATTAATTTGAGGTAAAGTCTGCTTTCCTTCAAATTCAAATATTCTCATTCACATAAAGATATCATTCATTTGACTTGGATGAGGTAACAGACTACTTTAAATGTAGAATGGTACAATTCAGAAGTTTATAATTTCCTCTTTATCAGGTGACTCCAAGTTTGTCAAGTTAACATCTGAAGATAACTATAACATCCCCTTCCTTTTAAACTATAACACACAAACATCACTTTAAACAATAGCCATTCTTTTCTTGTTAGTCCCCAAGATCTCATGTTAATTTAATGGTGGTGAGACAGTAAACTAGAGGTAAAATAAAAGTAAAGAAATGGACTGCTTCAGCAGGGAGTCTTATAAGACTATGGGGAGTTAATGTTGTTGAAGCAGGGTCCAGCACAAAGAAAAAGTATATGAAACTCATATCCAACCTGCTATATTGCTTCTTAATTTAAAAATAATTTCAAGCACAATAGAATACATGTGAAATAAAAAGAGAGATGGAGCAGGTTTGGGATAGGGGTATGTGAGGATGGAGATTTAGCATAACTTTAAAAGTCCCAGGCTTTAAAAACTCCAACAGTTTAAAGATTCAATATTTCATTACAAGTTCAAAATGGTAGTGTGAAATATAAATCAAACAGACAGGCAAATAGACTTATGGACTTTTTCATCCCAAGAAGGAAGAACTGGATTAATAATCAGATCAAAGCAAAATCCAACAGTGTCAGATTCCAGTGTACAACAACTGGGATGCACCCATGATCCTTCTACTGCAAAGTGTTCTGCCATTCTAAGCACACATAGCTTGTCTGGTAGGTTCAGGGAAGTTCCACTCCACATTTGCTGCTGTCCTAGTTTCGTAAGACTGAAATCTTCAACACTCTGGTTTTTCCACTACAAATGAGGCTACACCTTCTCAAATGGCCTCTTTTGTTCACTTCAGAGAGACTATCCCTGGCAGTGACACCTTTCCTGCACTTCTTTCTTTTGCTTTCTTTTTTATTTTTTAATTCTTCTCTCATACATTTCATTGAGAAGTTTCCCTTCTCTTCCCTTCACTCATTCCAGTTCCCTCCTACCTCCCCTCTTCTCCAGATCCACTCCTCTTCTATTTTACTCCAGAAAAGAATGGGCCTCCCAGAGATATCCAAATATGGCTTAATAAGTTGCAATGACACTAGACACAAACCCTCACATCAAGACTGGACAAATTAATCCAGAAAGAGAAAGAATCTTAAAAGCTGATAATATCCATACATTGGTAGTCCTTCTTGAGCTTCATGTGGTTTGTGAATTGTATCTTGGGTATTCTGAGTTTTTAAGCTAATATCAACTTATCAGTGAGTGCATACCATATGTGTTCTTTTGTGATTGGGTTACCTCACTCAGGATGATATCCTCCAGATCCATCCATTTGCCTAATAATTTCATGAATTCATTGTTTTTAATAGCTGAGTAGTATTCCATTGTGTAAATGTCCCACATTTTCTGCATCCATTCCTCTGTTGAGGGACAACTGGGTTAATTCCAGCTTCTGGCTATTATAAATAAGGCCGCTATGAAAAAAGTGGAGCATGTGTCCTTATTACATGTTAGAGCATCTTCTGGATGGTATAGCCCAGGGGTGGTATAGCTGTGTCCTCAAGGAGTACTATGTCCAATTTACTGAGGAACCGCCAAACTGATTTCCAGTGTGGTTGTACCAGCTTGCAATCCTACCAAGAGTGGAGGAGTGTTCCTCTTTCTCCACATCCTTGCCAGCATCTGCTGTCACCTGAGTTTTTGATCTTAGCCATTCTGAGTGGTGTGAGATGGAATCTCAGGGTTTTTTTTAATTTGCATTTCCCTGAAGACTAAGGATGTTGAACATTTCTTTAGATGCTTCTCAGCCATTCAATATTCCTCTGTTGAAAATTCTTTGTTTAGCTCTGTATCTCATTTTTAGTATGGTTATTTGGTTCTCTAGAATCTAACTTCTTGAGTTCTTTGTATATATTGGATATTAGCCCTCCTTCAGATGTTGGTTGCTGTTTTGTCCTATTGACAGTGTCCTTTGCCTTACAGAAGCTTTGTACTTTTATTAGGTCCCATTTATCAATTCTTGATCTTAGAGCATAAGCCATTGGTGTTCTGTTCAGGAAATTTCTCCCTGTGTCCATGTGCTCAAGGCCTCAGTCTTTCTTAGAAGGGGGAACAAAATATCCAGGGGAGGAGATACAGAGACAAAGTATGGATCAGAGACTGAAGAAAAAAAAAATCCAGAGACTGTCCACCTGAGGATCTATCCCAAATAGAGTCCCCAAACCCAGACACTATTGTAAATGCCAACAAGTACTTGCTGACAGGAGGCTGATATAGCTGTCTCTGAGAGGCTCTGCCAGTGTCTGACAAATACAGAGATGGATGCTCAGCTAAGCCAACCATTGGTCTGAGCACACGGTACCCAATGGAGGAGCTAGAGAAAGAACTGAAGGAGCTGACCAAGCTTGCAGCCCCATAGGAGAAACAACAATATGAACCAACCAGTACCTTCAGAGCTTCCAGGGACTAAACCACCAACCAAAGAGTACAGATGGAGGAACCCATAGCTCCAGCTACATATGTACCAAAAGATGGCCTTGTTGGACATCAATGGGAAGAGAGGCCCTTGGTCCTGAGAAGGCTAGATGCCCAAGTGTAGGGGAATGCCAGGATCTATGAGTACGGCAGAACATTGTTAGGGTTCATTTCATTGACTTTTTTTTTTCCAGTTTTGTTTCATTCTACCCTAGGTCTTCCAGCCTCTGGTACTTGACCATCCAGGCAATGTTAGGCATGGGCTTCTTCTTGTTTCATAGACCTCAAATTGGTCAAATCATTTGCTGGTCAATCACACAAATTCTGTACCACCATTGCCCCAGCACATAATACACATAGGAGAAATTGTAGGTTGAAAGTTTTATGGCTAGGTTATTGTCCCAGTCCCTCTACTAGCAATGTTACCTGGATATAGAAGATGGCCAATTCAGGCTCAATATCCTTCATTACTAGGAGTCTTCACCAGGGTCACCATCATATGTTCCAGAGAGTTTCAACTATACTAGGCGTCCACATGGCCTCCAAAGTATCCCTCCCCCAGTTCCAGTCATCTCTCTCAGAATTCTCTTCTTCCACCCACCTGCTGCCTGATCCCTACTCTTCTCATCTCTACCTATACCCAGTACACTGTCAAAATCTATTCTATTTCCCCTTTGCAGGTCCATGAATCCCCTGACCTCTGAGATCACATCTTACTTAGCCTTTCTGAGTCTGTGGATTCCTATACTTAAGAGCTAATATCCACTGATAAGTAAGTACATTTATGTTTGTCTTTCTGGGTCTGAGTCACCCAGAAAGGATGATTTTTTTCTAGTTTCATACATTTGCCTACAAGTTTCATAATATAAGTTTTTAAACAGTTGAGTAATATTCCATTGTATAAATGTATCATATTCTTTATCCACTCTTCAGTTGAGGGACATACAGATGGTTTCCAAATTCTGGAAATCTCAAAACTTTTGAGTGTATGCCCAGGAGTAGTATAGCTGGCTCTTGAGATATACCCATCTACAATTTTCTCAGGACTAGCCATATTGATTTTCATAGTGGCTGTATAAATTTCCACTCCAACCAGTAATTGAAGAGAGTTCTTTTGCCAGGATACACTGTCATTTGTGATTTTGATCTTAGCCATTCATACAGGAATAAGTTGGAACCTCAAATTTTAATTTACCTGAATGATAAAGATGTTGAACATTTCTTTAAGTGTTTCTCATGCATTTGAGGTAGATTCATATCTATCACCCTGTACTAGACTCAAGTCCAAGTATATCAAAGGCCTAAACATAAAACCTGATACACTGATAGGAAAAAAAGTGGGAAATAGTGTGGAATACATTGGCACAGAACACAACTTCCTAAATGAAACACCAACAGCACAGGCACAACAATTAATGATTAATAAATGTGACCTCATAAAACTGAAATCTGAAAAGAAAAGGACCCTATCAATGGGATAAAATTGTAGCTTACTGAATGGGAAAAGATTTTCCCCAACTCAACAACTGACAGTAGACTAATAGCCAAAATATATAAAGAACTCAAGAAATTAGACATCAGCCAACTGAACAATCCAATTAAAAATGGAGCACAGATCTAAATGGCTTCTTCAATAGCACCTTCAAGCCTGTGAACTCCACTAAAACTGAGACTGCATTTTCACCAATGGCTATTTCTGGACTTTCCTCTGGGAGATTTTAACCCTATCCTGCCATGCTAAACCTCAGCTATCCTCTTACCTCTTCATGCCTGTGACACTTGTACCTGTACACATTGAAGACTCTGATTCATTACCAAGTTTAAATGTTGGCTTGAGATTCACCCTTCTGCCCACTGGACCATAGCCTCTCACCCTGAAGAAATATTTTACAGTAGAGTTCATCTCAATTATTTCCAGTCCCAGCTGACAAACAGTGGCTGTCTCCTTAAAGCAGAGATTCTACTCCTACTTAATAAAAAATACAAGGCAAACAGTCCTGATGGAGTCTTTACTTCTACTGTAACTTAAAAGTCTGGCCTCCATCAGCTTCATTTCCTTCAGAATTTTCATCCTTCAAATTCCCATCGATCAACCCTTTAGGCTCTGATAACTCAAGGCTCTTTGAGGCCACACTCCAAACATCTTTTCACAATACTCCACAAATGAGCATGACCAAGTCCATCACAGCAATTCCCCACATGCAGGGAACATTTATCCCTGTCCTGGTTATTTTTCACATATGACTCTAGTTTTATGTCAAGTCAATACTTGAAGCAAACTATGATGACAATCCCTTGAAAACTTTCTAATAAGCATTAATAATTACCAGTTTTACTCATTAGTATCATTACTAATAGTTGTAGGGTTAGGTACATATTTCAGGAAATTATGCAGAAACAAACTTTTAAAAAGAATTAATAACTATCTTATGAATATTCTTCTAGCTTCAGAGATACTCAAACTCAGGGTCACTAATCTAATCAAACTTTTAGTGATAATGAGGACTTGAAATATCTAACCAAATTGCCATCTGCCCAACAATGAAACTGAACTTCATAGGAAAATCTTTATTGAACAATATTTAACTGGAATTAATAAGATATTTACAACCAGCAAGTGGAATCAAGATCTAAATCTTAGAAGGCCTATAGACTAGCGAGGTATTATAGTTTATTTTGGAGAATAACTAATTAATTTTTTGTACTGAGGTGGCCAATATCAATTAAGTTTCATCCTTCATGACTACACATATCTAAAGTACAGAATAACAACTCTAAAATTAAAGGAATAAGCACCAAAAGAAATGTGTTAATTCGCACAAGGTTTATAGTCCCAATATATTTAATATATAAAATGAGTTTTATGGAAAAATATATTTTGAAAAGTATAAAACCAATATTTCCATGATTTTTCTGTGCTT
>JADRCC010574915.1:0-22941 GCA_019843855.1 Hylomyscus alleni | reverse complement strand
CCCCCCTTATACCTCTATGACCCTGTTCAGCCTGAAGAAGCTATGACTGAGTCGACTACCCAGTTCCCTGGACTTTGGGGCTGAAGAGGGTTGTTGATAGATTATGTTTCTAGGATATGTAAAGTGGTCATATTTGAAATAGGGAAGAAATAGCCAGATTTATTTGTATAGATATAATAAGCCTTATAATTTATTACTGAGTTAAAGTCATATGTTCCTATTTGGTACAGAATTTGTTTTGATATCTTTGGTATAAGGACCTTCTGATAATATTTATCCTGTACTGAAAGTGAGTTAATTGGTACACAAGAAATAATAAAGAGCTAGAAATGAATAAGAGCTTTTAAATTGAGAATTTGTTGTTAAGATTGGGTATACAGTAGTGTTCTTATTGACTGAAAGGTGTAGCTAATATAATTCTGTTGTGCATACTTCAAGACCAAAAGATGAAGTATTCTACATTCAGTTAAGAGAATTCTGGTTTCAGTATAAGTAGTTCTTTTTAAAGTGGACTTAGATCTAGTCCTTCTGTTACTGTTATTATAGACAGATCTGAGATGTTTAGACCTGTGAGTTTAGGGCCAAATTAGCAAATTCATGGTTCTGAGTTTATTGTTAGGGTGATTTCAAGAAAGATAACTGAGAGTAGTTCACACACAATAATCCAGATCATTTTACATAGATAGTTGGTTTTCAAAAACATCAGAAATACATAGAATATGGCATTTAATATTATTTATTCATCTGGCTAGAGACTTGTCTGTGACTGACAGCACCCTTTCTCAGACTCAAAGAAGAAACTGAGCATCATGGAGCTGATCCAGCTGTGGCAAGACACCCACTGGGCAAAAGTTGCCTCTTCATCTGCAGATGATACTGTTCAAAAAGATCGAGGCCTAGGACAGCTTATATCTGCCGAGACAGACTAGGTGAGTCCTTAATGTTCCTGTTCTCAGACATTCACAGGCCAGAAGGCTGAAGACCGATGCTCCAACATTTTGAAGTAAGGACTGTCCAGGTGTTCAGTAGTCTCTATTAATTGGCAATATTTTTGGAAGCTGTGTAAGACTTCCCATATATTCTCTATTATTCAGTCATTCCTGGATTTCTGGTAGAGTTTAAGGTAGTTCCTGGCAATAAAAAAGCTAGGAGTTCCCCTGAGAGTTATGTTGGGACTGGACTTAGAGACTGCAGAGGCAGCTACAGGAATCTCTGCTATGGCATTGCAGCATAAGGCTTATAGAGAATTAAGAGCTGTCATTGATTTAAATATAAAGAATGTTGCTTTTATGTAAACCATTCAAGAGTCATTAGAGACTTCATGAGAGAGACTAGATCAAAGACAAGAGGGACACGGGAGCACAACAAAACTGGTTTGAAAGTTGGTTTAGTAAATCATCGTGGATGACTACTTTGTTTTCCGCTTTAGCCGGACCATTTCTTATTATATGCTTAGTTTTGATTTTTGGTCCTTGCTTAATAAATAGAGAAATTGCTTTTGTTAAGAGTAGGGTAAATGCAGTGCAGCTTATGGTTCTTCAACAACAATATCAACCTATAGTTAAGATTGAAAAAGAGGAGTATGAGTTCCATTCTCCACCTGAGGATCTCTGACATTCTAAGATTAGAATTAGTAAAAGAAGAGGGGAATGAAAGAAAATTAATCTTAATTAGAGGGCTACAAGCCTGAGAAGAACATAGCAGGTCAAGCCAAGGACATATCTGGACAGGCTGAACAAAAGCAAGCTGTTAGACATAACTAGCAGGCCACTCAGATTAGCACCACCCTTAGGAATCGCCCTGTGCTCTGATCTGCATGTACTGTAGCTGATGTTTGAATTAGCCAATCATGTATAGTTACGCCAATTCCTTTGTTCCCCCAGACTTATTTCCTATATAATTCCCTAACTCCTGAGCCTCGGAGTTGATTCCTCTGTCTCCTGCGTGAGATATGTGTCGGCCCGGAGCTCCGATACTAAACTGCCTCATGTATTTACATCAAGACGGTCTCTCGTGTTTCCTTGGATGCACGTTCTCCCGAGACTACGGGGGTCTTTCAATAGCTGTGTGATATCTCATATTAGGAAGGAGTATTTTATGAACAAACAGTAAGATGAATAGCTAGAAATCACTGCTGGATTTTCAGATAAACCCAAGTTCTGTTTCTAAATGATTTTAAAATCAGTATTTTTTTAATGGTCCTAGGCAAATCATGGCTTAATGTTAATAACAAGCTAGAAAATTGTACTCAATAAATAGAATCTCTTAATAAAAGAAACTAAACATGCCATGTTATAGGATAAACCAGCCAAAGAGGGACAATAGAGAGTGAAATCTTCTCCAATTTTGAAGGATCAACATGGCTCTTTCGAAGTCACTCATATGAGTTATACCAATAGGTACTTCTGGTTTTCTGACTGCTGCTCTTCCATTTTTGTGCTACAATTTCTCACATTACATCCTGCCAAAACATTTGGCTGGGATACAGAAACTATCCAATATAGGAGAGCCAAACATTTACAGAATTAGTTTTACTACTATCAATGTTTATCAGGGAATCATATTTAAAATTCTGTCCCCCTTTTCTCCCCAATTAGAAATTCTGATTCATAAGTCAAAATGAGAAATTATAACTTTTCACTGTAAAGCCACTGCAGTGAAAACCCAGATTTAGAAGTAATGTTTCTTCCTAAGGTAAATACAAACACAGCTACAAACTTTTTGATTTATAGTGGTTACCTGTTTACAAAATGTGCTAGTTCAATACTGGTAACAAAGCTTGTAGAAGTAACCAGCTAATATCTGATTGAATTTAAGGATAACTCCATGAGATAGAAACCATTACCGATGCAGCTCACGTGTCTCAGACCCTAAGATAAGCCAGGGACCTAGGGGAAAACCAAACACTACTGTTCTGCCAAAGGAACATGGCCATAAAATGAATCCTAATGATATCCTTCTATACTCATATGCCAGGGGCCGGCCTGGCCTTAGGGGAATTGCAGGTCAAAAGACTAAGGGACTCCAGCCTTGTAGGAACCTCAATTCTTTCTTATTGTTCTGTGCTAAGAACTTAACTATTATTTTACTGTTCTGTGCTTCATTCAGCACTGGGGAAACTGAACTTAACTTAAGTTACTTGATAATTCTCTGTGTTTGAATAAGTTCTGGAACCTCCTACTTTATAAGCACACTTTATAATTCTCTCTCAATTAACATATGCTGTATAGAATTTAGTAGACGATTTATTGCTAAGGCTCCTTTTTCTCTTGCCCAGAAGTCTCACCTCTCTAAGAGAGGGAGGCTTGGAGCAATTAACTTTTAGTGAAAAAAATGACAGCCCAATGGGGGGAAAAATCCCCCTAATCTTTAATTTTCTTTAAAATGTTTATAATAATGGCAAAATGAAATAATCTCCAAGTGAAATGATCATGACCAATGTTATTAATTTCAAATATAAGCATTTTAGCAGAAACCACCTAAGAAGATAGAGATAAATGCAAGAAATAACAACTTAAGTATACCAATAAGCTTTCCGTCCAGAGCTCAGAGTCTCATCTGATTGTTAAAATGATGAATTGACTGTGTCACAATTTGTTGTAGTATGTAGTGAAATATTTTTACTATGAGAGTTTGATTTGTTTTTCTTTTTTTTTTTTTTTTCAATTTGTGGTAGTTCCATAGCATCTTATATGCTAGCCATTTGTTTCAATGTGTCACTTGGTATGTTTAGTAATTGTTGACTCATATTTAATTCTAAAAAACTCCTTAAGAGCTCTAAAATGCAATAAACCAGACATTATAGTTTGAAAAGCATTGAACAGTTTGATATATACTATATTATACCAATGCCAGGATGTCATTATTCTTTTGACTGAAAACTGTCTGCTATTCAATGATGTTTCACATCAATTTTTGTTTGCTTTTTCTAATATAAAAAAAAATAAAAACAACATGTTAGGAAGTCCCTCCTCCACTCTAACCTCTGCCCAGCTAAGGATCAGAACCAAGCCTCAAAACCCATCCCACAGATACATAAGGAATTTTTTCTTCTTCTACAAAGGGAATCTGAAGCAAGCCAATCTACACACAAGAAGTACCTACCTCTCCCCTCATAATACCTATCCACCTCTATCTTGAAAACTGTGCTGAGGCCTATGCCCACAATCCACAGACAGCACTCTCAGCTTCCTTTACCCACTACCATTGACATATTAGCACCTATATTTGAGACCTGCACCCCATTCTGTCTCCCCTACAAATGCCAAAGTCACAACCATTTGAGGACCAAAAGCAGGATCCTGCGGCATTTCAATCTAATGCTTCTTTTTCCTTCTGTCTGGGACTGTTAGCAATGTTAGCTGAAGATGCATGTTGAGCACCTATGAACCCAAATGGTAACCTTCACACATCTCTCTCTGGCACTTCAACCTCAATTTCAGAGGAACTGCAACAAGAAGGTTCTGGTTCTACATAGCACCTATCATGAGTAGGAGATCCAAAGCTGCAACTTGCCCTAGCAGAGCAAAGATCATCTGTGATACCACAATCACATTAGATCTTCATGCCCACAAAACTAAGTCTGAAATATCATTTAGCAGATTCCAAACTTGCTAACCAATAAGAGCAAATAAAGATCCAAATACAAACTGAACAACGGAGGGCAGAATATCCATACTAAAAGACACACTATCACAAAACATGCAAACAAACAATAAAAACAAAAAGCAACAAGTTTGCTCCTTTAAAAATTAGTATTCCCATAGTAGTGGGCTTTAAGGAAAGTAACTTGGAGGATGCTCAAGATAACAACTCTTAATACATTCAGATAACTCAAAGGACACGAATAAATGCAAGAATGAAGACTACTAGATTAAATAGAAACAAAGTATTCAATGAATTAAAGAACAATTCAATACATGAAAATAGAATTTAATAAGAAATAGAAATTCTGAGGAAAAACTGAACTAGAATTTCAAATATAAAATTCAGTAATTCTAATAAAAAGCCCAGAGGGAAGCCACACATAAAGGAGAAATGAAAGACAGTAAGGCAAGATATGGAGACAGAGGAACTAGATCACTTAGTCAAAGTAGAGGAAGAGAAGGTGGTAAAGAGAAAGAAGAGAAAGAGGAGAAGGAAGAGGAGGAAAAATGCAGGATATCCAGGAGACTATGATTACCAAACCTTTAAATTATGGATAGTAAAGACATAATCCAGATAAATGTCACAAAATTTATTTTCAAAAAAAAAAAATAATCACAGAAGAATATTTCCCACAGCTAGAAGAGATATCTATCCAGTTTCAAGAAGTATTTAAAAAATAAAAAAACTAGACAGCTAGACCAAAAGAAGAAACTCTATAAATCATATTAACAGTCAAATTATTAACTATACAGAATAGAGAAGGTCTACTGAGGGTAACAAGATAGAAAGAACAGGTCACTTATAAAGACAGAATTATCAGAACAACAGAACAGTTTTCAGTGAATACTTTAAAAAGCAAGAATTTAGATAGGTAAAATAAACTGAAATTAAATAAATTAAAATAAATCTTTAAAAAGAAAAACAGAATTTTCCAATCTTGAAAAAAAAAAAATCTAGGATTAAATAGATTCACTACAGGACTTTTAAAGATTAACTGGATTTGGTGTTTCTCAAACTATTTTTTAAAGCAAAAGAATGCTTCAAAATTCTTATCATTTGTACTCACATGAAAACCATGGAGGTAGCCGGGCGGTGGTGGCGCACACCTTTAATCCCAGCACTTGGGAGGCAGAAGCGGGTGGATTTCTGAGTTCAAGGCCAGTCTGGTCTACAGAGTGAGCTCCAGGACAGCCAGGGCTACACAGAGAAACCCTGTCTCGAAAAAACCAAAAAAAAAAAAAAAAAAACAAAAAAACAAAAAAAAAGGAGGTAAAACACAAACAAACAAACAAAAAAAGATTTCTGATTAACATAAATTCTAAAATTTTCAATAAAAAACTAGAAAACTAGATTTGAGAGAACAATAAAAAGATCAATCACCATGGAGTCATCTTCGTTTCAAAGCAGCAGTAATGGTTCAACAGCATGTAAATCAATTAACCCAATATACTACCCAAACAGATTTAAGCTCAGAATACACAGAATCACCTCAATAGAAGCAGAAATGGCCTCTGAGAAAATCAAACATCCTATTAGTTAAAAGTCTTAGAGAGATTGGAGATGGTGAGAAAATATGTCAAGTTGAAAAGGCAATATTCAACACACCTATAGGCAACATCACGTTAAATACAGAAAAACTAAAGAATTTCCTCTAAATTCAGGAAGGCGATAGGATGTTCATTCTCTTCATTTATGAAAAATAATGCTTGAAGTCTAATCTAGAACAATAAAAAAAAGAGACAGAGACAAAAGGGATACAAATGTGGAAGGAAAAAAATTAAAGTATTTTTATTTGTTAATGATTTTATACATAAAAAAAGCATAAAGATGCCACAAGGAAACTTCTACCGATAATCAACATTATCAGCAAAGAGGAAGGATAAAAAATTAGCACATAATTCTATCAGCAATGGAGGAGTGTTCCATTCTCCACATGCTTGCAAGCATTTGCTGTCCCCTGAGTTTTTAGTCTTAGCCACTCTGATTAATGTAAGGTGGAATATCTGGGTCAGTTTGATTTGCATTTCCCTGATGACTAAGAAGGACTTTGACCATTTCTTTAAGTGCTTCTCAACTATTCAAGAAGACTCCTCTGTTGCGAATTCTCTGTTTATTTAGCTCTGTACCTCATTTTTATTTGGGTTTTCTGAGGTTAGCTTCTTGAGTTCTTCATATATATATTCTAGATATTAGCCCTCTATTGTATGTGGGGTTAGTGAAGATTTTCTTTCCCATTCTGTGGATTGCTGATTTGTCCTATTGACTGTGCCTTTTGCCTTAACAGAGGCTTTTCAGCTTCATGAGTTCCCACTTAATCAATTGTTGATCTTAGACCATGAGCCATTGGAGTTCTGTTTAGGAAATTTCCCCTGATGACAAGTTCAAGGCTCTTTCCCACCTTCTCTTCTATTAGATTCACTGTATCTAGTTTTATGTTGAGGTCCTTGATCCAACTGGTCTTGATCTTTGTACAGGGTGATGAGTATGGATCTATTTTCATTATCCTGTATACAGACTGCCAGTTAGACCAGCACCATTTATTGATGATGCTTTCTATTTTCCAATGGATATTTTTGGCTTCTTTGTCAAAGATGAAGTGTACTAGCAGAACCATCTGGAATTCAACCTGGATGTTCCTCAGAAAATAGGAAATAGACCTACCTGAAGAACCAGCTATACCACTCTTAGGCATATGCCCAAAAGATGCCCCACCATACCAAAAGGACATGTGCTCCATGTCCTTTTTGTTTATAGTGGCCTTATTTGTAATAGCCAAATGCTAGAAACAACCCTGATGTTCCACAATTGAAGAATGGATACAGAAAATGTGGTACATTTACACAATGAAATACTACTACTATTCAGCTATTAAAAGTGATGACCTCACGAACTTTTCATGCAAGTGGAGGTAACTAGAAAATATCACCCAGATTGACCCCATATACAAAAGGACATACATGGTAAGTACTTGCTAATAAATAGATATTAGCCAAAAAAGTACAGAATGGCTAGGGAACAGAATTTAAGAACTTTAACAAGCAGAAAGGCTAAATGAGGATGCATCAATCCCACTTAGTAGGGGGAGGAACATAATCAGGGGATGTAAAGATTTGGGTGGGACAGGGAAGGGGGAGGGGAAAAGAGGAATAGGATCAGGTATGGGGTGTTATGGGGAGAGGATAGAAATGCAGAGTGCCAGCAGAATGTATGGAAATATGCAGACTCAGAAGCTGGGAAGTAGGAAGACCATCTAGAAAGCACCAGTAACCTGGGGGGTGATTCCCAGGACTAAATGGGAGTGACCTTAGATGAAATGCCTAACAGGGGGCAGAGGGAACTTGAAGAGTCCACCTCCAGCAGATAGACAGGGCCTAAAGAGGTTGGATGGTGTTACCAACTCATAGTTAAAATTTCTGACTCAGAATTGTTCTTATCTAAAAGAACTACAGGGACAAAAATGGAGAAGAGACCGAGGGAAAGGAGGACCAGTGACCAGCCCAACTGGGGATCCACCTCATGGGGAGACACCAAGGCCTGACACTATTACTAATGCAATGATGTGCTTATAGACAGGAGCCTAGCATGGCTATCCTCCAAGAGGCTCAACAAGCAGCTGACTGAGACATACACAGATGTTTATACCCAACCACCAGACTGAAGTAAGGGACCCTTATGGTTGAATTAAGAGAAAGACAGAAGGAGCAGATAAATAAGGAGGGCGACCCTATGGTAAGACCAGCAGTCTCAATGTATCTGGATCGCTGGGAACTCCCAGACACTGAGCCACCAACCAGGCAGTACACAGGAGGTCCCAAACACATGTTAAGCAGAAGATGGCCTGGTCTGGCCTCAGTGGAAGAAGATGCACCTAGTCCTTGAGAGACTTGAGGCCCAAGGAGGGAGTTGGTCTGGTGATAAGGGAGCATCCTCTCTGGGGACAGGGAAGAAGGAATGGGGTGAGAAACTATGGAAGGGGAGACTGGGAGGGGGAACTGCAAGGGGAGCAATGGCTGGATTTTAAAGGAAGGAAGGAAGGAAGGAAGGAAGGAAGGAAGGAAGGAAGGAAGGAAGGAAGGAAGGAAGGAAGGAAGGAAGGAAGGACAGAAAGACAGAAAGATAGACAAAAATGTAAATAAACTACTATATACCAATGATTAATACTCCAAGACAGAAATCAGAAAAGAAAAATGCCATTTCCAACAGCCTAAAACAAATAATAAACATAATTTATACAATGAAAAACTCATAACACTGAAGAAAGAAAATGAAAGAGGCACTGGGAAGTGGGGAAAAAAATGATTGAAAAAATGGTCATCCTGCCAAAGTAATCTACATAAAATCCTGGGAAAACTACATAGAAGTGGCTGGTGGGAGTGGAAACTTATAAAAGTGCTATGGAAATCAGTGTAGAGGTTACACAGAAAAGTGAGATTTACTTCAGGATCCAGCTGGACCTACTATGCTTGGGCTTCTATACTGTATCACAGAGGTACTTATTCATCCATGTTAGCCAAAGATTGGAAACAGCCTAGATATGTATCAGCTAATGAATGGATAAGGAAAATTCCCATTAAAATATTGTTCAACTCTTAAGAAAATGAAATTCACAGATAAATGGATAGAGCTAGAAAAGCCACCCTCCATGAGGTAACTCAAACTCCAAAAGACAAATATTGTATATTTTCTCCTATGTGGATGTTAGCTGTTATGCTTTAGATATGCTAAAATCCAAATAACCACAGAGGTTAGGTACTTAATAACATAACAGGGTTAGGAGAAAGAGGGTCTCCCAAGGAGGAGGAAATAGAACACAGTGTTACTGACAGTTAAAAAGGAAACTAGAATAGGAAGACTAAACTAAAGAGGGAGAATTACAGAAAGGGTAAAGTGGAGAATATGGGAAGGAACAACTAACACAAAGGCCTTTTGAAAAGCAATATGGAAACATACCACTAAATATATACATGAATGGAATCTAAATGTCATTACCATGTAATGAGGGAGAAAACACCCCAACTAGACACCTGTAGTGCTAAGAATCTTGAGAGTTGTTCGCCAAAGTAGCCCCATGGTACCACCCCCCAAACACCACAGGTTATTGCTAAGGCTATTGTTTGGTTGCTTTCCACAATCTAATGTAAGTCAGCAACTACTTATGGTGTTGAATAGAGCAAAGTCCAGCTGGTGCCTAAGTAGTAGTTTCACACTTACTGACTACTACCATAGTAATGGAAGGTACTGTAGTCTGCAGTCTGCCAAGATCACTCAGCCTACAAACCCTGGAACCTTAACAGTGTTGTTAACACTGGAAAAATATATTGGTGCAACAGTGGCACAAATCTTATGGGAGTAGTGTCATTCTCTGAATGATTTAAAGCCTGCTCCAGGAAATGGAATGCATAATGTCCCTGTGAATGTGGCCAAGAACCTGAAACTAGATATATTATGGGTTAGGGAAAAGCATATTGCCTTTATTCTATTAAAGGAACATAGCAATAACTCCAAATGACAATATTTTTGTACTCATAGAACAGTGCATTACTCAATCGTCATTACAGAATCTTCCTTTTGCAATAGATAGAAATTAAAAGAGAACCACAAATGATACTATCAAGAGAATTAGAGATTTGAGTACTCAGTCTTCAATGGGATATCTTCATCAATCCCATCCCCTCAAGACTAAGAGACCCTATGAAAGAGGAAGTGGAAAGATCATAAACAAGAGAGGTAACCTTTGTCTTCCAGACACAACAGGACAAATGAATATATAAACTCACTGAGACTCTGGCTTCATGTGCAAAACCTATACAGGTTCAATCCAGACAGAGTCCCAGCACACAGAGAGGTAAGTGGATACAGGGACCACTCTGTAATCAAGATACCATTTGTAATTGATTCTCCCTGGCAAAGGAAAAGTCAGGTATTTTTCCCAATGGAGTGACAAGAGGTATACTGACCACACTTTAGGGCAAGCCCCATGCCCACAAGTAATTGGTCAGTATAAAACAAATTCCATAGATTCTTTTGTTTTGTTTTGTTTTTGTAGACTTTTGATTTTACTTTGGCATTTTTTGTCACATTGATCTTTTGTTTGTTTTGATTGATTTTTGTTTTGGAGGTTTTTCTTTTCCTCTTTTGTTTGTTTGTTTTCTGTTTTTCTGGGGAGGGGAGTGGGTAGAGAAGAAGGAAGAGAAGAGAAAGGGAGGGAAGGAAGAATATAAAGAAAATAGGTTGGGTACAAAGGAAGGGAAAAACATGATCAAAATATATATGAAAAAATTTAGATAGAAATTATCATTTAAAACAGATTAAAAAGACCACCTTATCTCAGTGTATTAGATGATGACTTTATATCTTAGCAATTATAAGTTCTGTCACAACAAACACAAGTATGAAGGTGCCAAAAAAGAAAAAATCTTAGTATTTGTAGAAATATAAAAAACTCCAAAGAGCTAAAACAATTCTAAAAATTAAAAACACTTTTGGAAGTATCACTATTGTTGATTTCAAGTTATACTATATAGTCATAGAAAGATGACAACAACAAAAACATGTAACTAGTGTTTAAAAAGACACATTTATCAATGGAATAGAATTACTGACCTATAGTCACCTGATCTTTGACAGAGATCAAGAATACAGTATCTTCATTTGGTGCTGAATGATAATGAAACTAGATAGCTACATGTAAGAGGATAAAACTAGATCCTATCTCACTCTACAGAAAACCCATATCCAAATTGATCAAGGATCTCAACATAAGATGTGAAACTCTCATTTTGCTAAAGTAGAAAGTAGGGGGTAAGCTTCATTTTTAGGTATATATAAGGAATTTCAATAGGACCCTGGTAGTACAAGCTTTACAGCAAGCAAACAGTACCTCACTAAAAGCTTCTAAATAATAGAGTACAGTCAGTCAAATGTAGAGACAATCTACAGAATGGCCAAACTCTATGGAGAGAAAAATCAGGCACCAGAAAAGGCTGCCTACTCTTCTCCTATCTATTCAATATAGTACTTGAAGTTCTAGCCAGAGCAATAAGACATCTAAGGTGATACAAATTAGAAAGGAAGAAATCAGTTTCACTATTGCAGATAATATGATAGTATATATAGACGATCCCGAAAATTCTACTACAGAATTCCTACAGCTGATAAACATCTTCAGCAAAGTGGCTAGATACAATTTAAGTCAAAGAAGTCAGCAGCCCTCCTTTATACAAAGGATAAATAGGCCAAGAAAGAAATTAGGGAAAGCAAAACAAAACAAACAACAACATAAAAAAAAAAATCCAAGGGTGGGGAGGCGGGAATGGGTGGGGGGGGCACCCTCATAGAAGCAGGAAGAAAGGGATTGGGATTGGGGATTCCTTCAAGGGGGATTTAGGAAAAGGGGATAACATTTGGAATGTAAATAAATAAAATATCCAATAAAATAAATTAGATCAGTGTCCAAGTGTGGTGTAGTTTGAATAAGAATGGTTCCCACAGGCTCATATATTTGAACACTTGGTTCTCAGCTGGTAGAACTATTTGTAGCCTTGTTGGAAGAGGTGTTTCACTGAAAAGGGGGTTAAGGTTTCAAAAGCACAGGCCAGGCCCAGTCTTTCTGTCTTTGTGACTGCTGCTTACATTTTAGAAGATAAGCTTTCAGTCACTACTAGACCACAATGCCTCCCTGCCACCATGCTCCTGCACCAAGATGGTAATGGACCAACCCTTAGAAACTGTAAGCAAAACTCCAATTAAATGTTTTCTTTTATAACTAGCCCTGATTATAACAGAACAGTCGCTAGAACATCAAGAAAACAACTCAATTAAAAAATAGTAATAAGAAATATAAATGGATCGGAAATCTTTTTTAAATGTTCAACATCATTAGTCATAAGGGAAATGCAAATTAAAAAAACCTTTGTGATTTTATTTTACACCTTTAGCCATTGAACACCTTTGCCATTGTAAGAATGGATATAAATAGGAAAACAAATTAATTTAGGGGGGACTATAATTATAAATTATATAGAAAAAGTACTCAAATAAATTACATTATAGAAACTGTAATGGCTAATCACAACATCCAAACTTTTTCTAGAGCCATCTGTTTCCCCTATTTCACTATAACAAACATCATTATTTGAAAAAAGGATGAATTACCACCCATACATCAACAGTGAACTTAGTAGACCAGGCTTTTGAAAGGTTCTTAAGAATTCACTGTTGAATTCAGAAATTCTGAAAGTTGGTTATCATTCCATTGGTAGCATGAAGTGAGACCTGGTGAGTGTTTTACACCAATGAATCTGCAAATTAATCAATCAGGGCCCTTTATCCATCATTCCAGAGAGGAATCAATCAAATGTTCACCAGGAAATCACCAAGGGTTGCACACCATTGGTACGGAATTAAATACCGTGGAAGGATCACTCTGAGAACAACTAGTTCATTCCAAACTATCCTGACTCCAGAACAAAATTACATGGTTGGGATATCATACCAAAGCCTAGTCAATTATGACTGTTGCCTTAGTGTTTAAAGGACAGACTCTCCTCACTTTGAAAGGATGCCTCTTGAAAGCATTCCGGTTTGAGGGGCCGGTGGGGGGTGGGGGGGAGATACCTTAAATGGCACAGTCATTCACGGATCCAAACCTACTGAAGACTCCTGTTTGTACCATGAAGGATTATGGAAGCAAGGCTACATAATGGGGATTAGCACCACCATTTTTTTCTTGACAACCTTATGAGGCATACATAACCCAATTTACACTAAATTACTGAACGAAGAAAATTGACTACGTTTTTGAGTCTCCTCTCCCTACAGAGTCAGGGATAGAATAACAAATGTACTATTTTATACTGACTGTACCTTTCCCAAACTATAAATATTAGTTTGCTATCAGTACAGACTAAGTCAAACCCAAGGAACTGCTTAGAGTCATCTAACAGTTGCCTCTGATCAAAATATGTTGTTAATATTGACTCAGTCAGTGTTGGAGTAAAAGAGTGATGGTGTAATTACTTATAGATCTTAAAGATCTCCCAGTAATTCCTACATACAAGACAAGGGGGATAATTCATCAATTCAGGGTGAAGACCAAGATTACTCTCAAAATATTCCCTGATTAACAATGTTTTTAAAACTCGTTCTAAAGAGAAAGAATAGTTGAAAACTGAAAATGTAAAAGCTTCAATAAATTTCTTTCTACTTCATAATTTTTCTGTTAAGAGAAAGAATCTATAGTGACAATGTAATATTTCAAGTATTTAGATGTTTTTCATATATATGTGTACAGCCTTCAGAGAGCATATTATATGTAATGGTTATGCCAGGGAAATGTTAGTGATCCTCAAAAACACAGACAGGAGCCAATCTGATGCAAGTCACAGCAGGGTCTTTATTCTATTTGAGTTAGCTTGTCCCCTCCCCGAACACACCACCATCACACAAGACGGTTTTGGTGGTGGGGGAGCCCTGAATGTCTATCATGGCAAGGCTTTAGAGTAAGCAGCAAGCAGAAAATACATGTGCAAGCATATATTTAGAAAGCTGTTGTGGCCTTTAGCAAAATTGGATGGTGCTGGAAATCATATCATAAACTTAATTTCTGCTCCCTTCTGCATTGGTGGTTGTCAGGCAAGGGGTGGGCTTATAACCTGAGGTGTAGATTTGTTGGGGGAATAACCTGGAGACACTGGTCTTGTTAGGGATTAGCCTAGAGACTGGAGTGTGGCTCAGGTTTTGTTGGGGGGCAACTTGGAAACTAATGCCTGATAGTTTAGCTGAATTTAAACTTAGGTCTGGTTCTCTAAAATAGTCTCAACTTAAAAGCTTTGCCATCTCACAATCATGTCCAGCTGATATTTTCCATATTACTAGAAAGATTTTATGGTGCATTATTACAGCAATATACAAATACAGAGGGTTGCAATAAGATCTACTCACTGTAGCAAAGAATTCTGAGAGTTGAGATCTACACAGTCACTGATAAAAAATTTTCACAAGTAATTACTCAGAATCATATATCACATCAAGGCCAAGTACATATAGTGTCTCCTTATTAACTTATGTGTACTATTTTTTGAGACAGAATATATATATGGCTAATGTTATCTCCAACATACTATGTAGCTGCAGCTGGCCCTTAACCCAATCTCCATCTGCCTCAGCAAGTCACATGTTGGGATTATAAACCTGTGGCATATTATCTGGCATAAAGTATTTTTTATCCCTCTGCTACTAAGATCTTGATTCAAAATTGTCAAATTTTCTATATTCTAAGAACTTCTAGAGCTATTGGGAATCACTGAGCATGTAAGTACATCATACCCCACCCCACCCAGTAACCCCTACACAAGTTATCGTAGAGCACAGGAACAACAGTATATAAGACCTTCTATAAAGCTGTGTTTGCATAGGGTTGCTCATGTGCACAGCATTAACTCATCTAGGTTATTCATGGGTTGTATATAAACTCATTAATGTGAGTTTTAATATGGAAGATAATACATATTGTTGTTAAGTTCCTTACAATTCATTAGAAGCCCTGTGTAATACAAAACAAACTGTTTATAAAGAAAACAAAGATGATCACTAACTTGGTATGATATTAAATAGAATTGAGGTAAACTCCACTGTTTTTTCACCTAGTAGTTCTTCATTTAATATTTACAGATCTGCTAACACAAATTTGTTTGCAAGAGAATATGTTTTCCTTTAAGAAATAAAAAACCCAACTGTATTTTTCTCCCCTGGACTTAGTTCTTCAGATGAAATATCTATGTTCAGAATTAATGTATTTTTCAAAACTATAATCTTCGGCCTTCAAGTTCACTATTATATGCATTCAAGTACAAACTTTAAAGTATAAAGAAGCTTTAAGAATAGTGTAGTCTCAGCTAGATACTGAAAGGTTTATAGCTCTGTCATCTTTACAGTGTACATTCTTTTTCAAAGTAATGTTCTTCAATCACAGAAAATGTGTGCCTAGCTTAGTTTTATTTGTCAAATATGGAACCAAAAGTCTTTGAGTGTTCAGGGGTAAAATCAGTTATTCTGGCCAGAGCAGACCTTCAGATCCCTTGAAGCTGGAATTATGCACAGCTGTCCAGACATGGGTGATGCAAGCCAAATACTGGTCTTCATCAGAAAGCAGCAAGCCCTTACTGAGCTCTCTTCTGGCTTGTACATATTAGACAGACAGACAGACAGACAGACAGACAGACACACACACACACACACACACACACACACACGCACACAAGCACACACTAAGCATTTCTTGCAGGGATTGTGTTGTAGGTGTATCAATTGAGGTGAAGTATCCCAATCACTTGTTTTCTATAGTTTAAGCAGAACACATAAGTGAAATGTCAAAAAATTTTAAAGAGGTAAACTGTGGATAGAAACCCATCATAAACACAGTGTTTGCATACCTGACTAATACAGGGGTAGAGGCTCACAGCCATCCATTGAACTGAGTACAGGGTACTCAATGAAGGAGTTAGAGAGGGAACCAATGGAGTTAAAGGGTTTGCAGCCTCTTGGGATGAACAACAATATGAGCTGACCAATACCCTCAGAACTCCCAGGGACTAAACCACCAACCAAGGACTATACATGGTGGGACTGATTGTTCTGGCAGCATGTGTATAGTAGATGATTGCAAAGTCGGTCATCAATGGGAGGAGAGGCCCTTGGCCCTGTGAAGGTTCTATGCCCCAGTGTAGGGGAATGACAGGGCTGATAAGTGGGAGAGGATGGGGTGGCGGGCATGGGGAGGGGGGAGGCAACAGGGGTTTGTTCTTGTTGTTTTTGATTGTTCATTAAATATTATTTAGAAAATAAAAAAAAAAAGAGGTAAACTTTGGATAGAAACCCATCATAAACCCAGTGTTTGCATAGGACAGGTTACTTTAAAAGTTTAACAAATCAGTAAACTGTAGCAGGATATTCTCTGTCCAATTAATTTAAATATTAATGTAGCAGGAGGCCTGTGACTGGACAGGGAAAAGGGAGGCAGAGCTAAGAGTTGCAGGGACAGAGAATGACTAAGGATGGAGGAGAAGAAAGCAAAATGGGGGGTGATGGGAAGGATGATACACATTGAGTGTGGATTTAAATAGCCACAGGTAGCTATGAATATCATAAAAGGATAGTATAATTGGGCTAACTTGTTTAATTTAGGTGGGCAGCTTGTATCATCATCAACTGGCACAGAAAATATTGAGGTAAGATCTTCTGGGAAGTGTTTTTTTTTAATTGAGTTTTATTGCATTATGTTGAGAAAAGATACATAATTTCAATTTATCTGAATTTGTTAACATTTAAAAACATATTTTAAGTAAACAGAATTACATCACATTCTTTTTTCCTTTTTTTACCCCAACTCCGCCCAGAGAACCCTCCTTCAAGCAGAACCAGAAATTATTGTGTGGGCATCTTGTATATTGAGAATTTTTTGATAAATATATCTGACTGCTTAATTATAAGCTTCTACAGTTGTGTTTTACTGTGTTACTGGAATGTGAGACTGCTGTCCACGGGCGGTTATGGCAGAGAAGGAACTAGCGGCTCCAGAGACAAGCAAACCAAAGCTGAGGCTAGTCTAGAGGCAGAGGCGGCCAGGCAGAGAGTGTCTGGGTGTAGCATGGGAACCTGCTGGTTTTTCAAGACAGGGTTTCTCTGTGTAGACCAGGCTGGCCTCAAACTCAGAAATCCACCTGCCTCTGCCTCCCAAGAGCTGGGATTAAAAGTGTGCACCACCACTGCCGAGCACTGGCTCTTTTTAATATTTCCCAAAACAGTAAAGTATTTTGAATTAAATAGAATGCTTTAAAAATAAATCTTGTATCATAGTGTTCAAACAGAATTATCTGAATTATAGCAGAAATTAATTGTTATAGAAAAATATAAAATTTGTACATCAGATGTTGTGTGCCTTTACTATGTTCAGTGAAGAGGTAAGCAGCAGGCAGAATTATCAGACCTTCCTTAAAAATAAATCTAATGTATCATTGTCTACTTAGTGCTACAATGAATAGAGGAGAGGACCAACTTGTTATATCATCAAGCAAAATGGACAAGAGTGAATACTTAGGATGAAAATTGAAAAGCTTCTTTTTCATGTCTCTCTTGATCAAACTGCACATTCTCCTGTATAGAAAAACTTATTCAATCAAAGAAATTTTATTGTTTACTATCCTCTATGCTCTGAAAAGCTTTCTATTGGAATTACTATACAGAAGTGTGTTCAAAAGCTGTAGGTTAAACATTTTAATACAAATCTACAAATAGTATTAATAGTAAATTTTCTTAAATTCTAAGATTTCATATTAAAGACTGCAAATAATAGTGAATTTTTAAAAAAGTTTTGAAATAGTTTTAATATAGTTAGTAGATAAGTAAAGTTCATGTTTGCCTATCAGTTCTTCATTAAACCTCATGTAGTTATTAAATGTTGAGCATGACATGTATATAAAGACTAACTTTTCACAAGAAAACAATGCCTTTTAAACTGCTAAATGAACAAAAATATTGTTTGTTTTCATCAATTTCAATGGCTCACTGCATCACAGACTATTTTTCTGTTTCTGTTTTAATGTTTGTGATCTTCTCCTATCCTTTGTGTTAGGCAAACAAGTTTGCAACACCTGCACAAGACAACTTGTGGGCAAGGCTCTGATGAAACATTTGCAGGCAAACCAGCAGCATTACCACATGGTGAGTCCCGGAGAGACTCAGCCCAGTCCTCACTGCTGCATAAGAAATGATCAATTTTCTTATTTTTTTGTTACTTTCTGATGATGATGATGATGATGATGATGACTTTTATTAGGGTTGCTTACAAAAGAATGCATAAAGAGGTCAAGAAGCACAAGCCACTTTTACATGGGGCCACAAAACTGAGTTAAATAAATATATCTTCCTCTCCTACCACACATCAGTTGATTACAGTACTTAAGAAGAACTGGGGCCTTACAAATCCCTTTCTGCCTCAACAGTCCCCACCTTGTGAAAGTCATGACAGCTGCTGAAATGCAAGAATTTAGAAAACATGCCAGACCTGTAACACTATGACACTGGTGGTTTTATTTTGTCTGATCTGGGGTCCATTACTGTGGAAAGCTGCTGATGACTGAGCTCCCAAAGCAATACAGGAATTTGTCACTGGTCTTGGTTAGCATCTTCTGGCATTTTGACAGTCTGTTCAGTTCCAATTTAATTTTTCTGTGTTCTGTCACTTGTACATGTTCTATCTTCAACAATATGACTTTATCATCTAGTTCTGGATGGCAACAATAAGCAATAAATGCCAACTGTCTGTATTGTTTTAGGGGGATTGTGGACCGTCAAACACTCTCTTACTGTATAAATAAATATAAAGACTGACACATTACTACCTCATAAACATATCTCCTGCATGAAGAAAATGAGTAAACTAGTGTCATACTTTAGTAGTGTGTGCAGAGATAGGTAGAAATTAAAAGAGAAACACTAGAAAGGCTCAAACTATTTGTTATTGCATGATCTCATTCTTCAGGTTACAATAATTTTAAGCCAGAAATAATAATTTGCCATATAGCATACTACAGCATTTTATACGTCAGTAAAAGCTTCTATAAGCATAGATGACTTAAAATACTAAATCAAGTGCTAAGGCTGGAAAATCAAGATATATACTAAAAGATGCTAAAAGTTAACAACAATGGTTTATTTAAAAAAAAAACAGTATTTGACAAAATAGGTGATAGTTTTAGTGAAATAAACTAACACTTAAACATTTTGCATCCATATGAACAGGAAGATGTAGAATGGGTAGGAGGCTGACACTTTTGTTCTTAAATACTGAGCTGTCTCTATAGACCTTTTACACCTTGAACATATTACTCAAATTAGGTAACAGCAGTCACATATTTCTTCATAAAGTAAAAAAGCTTGATAGTGTTATCATGAGAAATAGTGTTCACTTACCCCTTCTGAGAACAAAGGACAGTAGATAAATTCCTAAGACAGGGTCCCTTTGTGGGAAGAAGTTTGTTAGAAACAAGCAACAGTTTCAATGATAATGTTTGAAATGTTCCACAGTGGAATGATTATGAGTTAATAATGAGAGAAACTGAAGAGTTTGTAGGCAATTTCACCAGTATAATAAATGAATGTTTTTAATTTTAAAAAAGTGCCTTATTAAATAAACAAAATAGGCAGGGTAGTGGTGGAACATGCCCTTAATCCCAGCACTGGGGAGGCAGAGGTAAGGGATCAAGGCTAGCCTGGTCTCAAGAAGCTACACAGATACACAGAGATAGCCTGCATTAAAAACAAACAAAAAAAGCAAAACAAAACAAAACAAAAAGGCCTAAATTAATGCTATGTGTTACAGAAAGATACAGGAATAAAAAATTAGTTAATGTACACACATCACAGGTTTTTCGTTTAATGAAAAAATACCCTTAAAAAGGCAAATCAGTGAAGAATTTTTTATGAATGTTACTAGAAGATTAGAAGGTAATAAGTTCTAGTTGGGAATACTAAGTATCTAGTGTCTACTACTGAGTTAAAAAAACTTCTAATTAAAAAAAATGCTTCTGCATTTCTGTGTAAAGCTCTTCTTGTCAAAGAGATAGTTGCTAAGGTTGGACATATTTGCTATTTACCAAAAGTAACACAATAGAGTAAAGAGAGAAAAACAGTAGGCAATTTCTATAGAACAGTTTAGGGAATCGATGAACAATCTCAGAGAGCCTAATGTTTATAAGTTCATATCAATAAAGAAAATTGATCCCTTTCCTATATTTAAAAAAAATGAGGCCTGTAATGGAGACTTTCAAATAAATACTAGGAAAGAATTTGTGACAAAAAAAATATATATTCAGGATAGAGGAAAATATACGTGGAATAAAATGAAGCTATTGGATATACTGATTTGGAAACAAAACAAATTTGGAAGTGGAAATTAGCATTAATGTATGAAGTAAAAAAAAAAAAAAAAAACTCGTTGACACTCACCAATTTTAACCTCTGTAAAGGTATTCTGTCTACATCTATTTGTGTCCTTTCTGGGACATTAGTGAATTGCACTTCTGGAACTGCCACAGCACATATGACATGAGCCCACCTAAGGAAAGGAGACATGAAATATAAACAAATTCTCTAAACTTACTTGGTGGTGGCAATCTGGCACATAGAAGAAATGAATCCAAAAACCTAATTCCGCTGCAAGTATATTTTGGATTATAAACCTCTTAAATGACAACTGGACATATTTAGCATAAGTTCTGTAATGAGAACTAGGTAAACGGGGCTGGACAGATGGCTCAGCAGTTCTAGCAGTGGATCTTGGCAGATACCAGCACCAGCATGGCAGCTCACAACTACAACAAACACCAATACTAGGTGATCCGATGTTCCTTCTGCCTTCCATGAGCTGCATGCACACTGAGGCATAAACACATACAATAAAGAACCATATAAAGACCAAGGACTAAGTCCTATAATATGGATATATACATTTGAAAACCATAAAAATACTAAAAATGTAGGTTTTCATTTTCATTTAATACTACATGTGTAAATGTTTGAACAGATTGATACATGACAAAATAGTGTACTAGGAATCACCTTTTAATATAATGCATGATATAATATATATTATTTTTTCAGGCAAAATAATTCAAATACACACATTTTCTACAAAATTAAAAGTATCTAAGTTTTTAAATATTTTTCCTCAGTGCAATATTATCATAAATAGAGGAATCTATAGCTAAAGAGAAATGAAATTTAGCCTGTTTCCTGATCTCCTTTTGAAAACATTAGAGCATCTTTTCACATGCCAAATTTGCATAAATGTATTACTAATAACATTCAGTATCTCTTTAAAAGTATTATACCTCAAATTAAACATAGGGCTTAAAAACAATAATAGGATTTATATTATTAAACTATCAAAATATATTTAAATGTAATTTTTTGTTTCGTTGTTTGTTTGTTTTTCAGACAGGTACTGGGTATCCTGGAGCTTGCTAAATATATCAGGCTGGCCTCCAACTCACAGAGATACATCTGCCTCTGCTTTTCAAGTACAGTGATCAAAGGACTGCCCTTCTAGCCCTTGCTCAGCCATAGTTTATTTATTTCATTTGACCGATGAATGCCAGGTTTCATCCAAAGAACATAAGAAGAAAGGACAACTGTTAATCCCACCAGAAGACTCTTCTAGACTTGAATAAAATTAGCATTTTATAGTAAATCTATTAAGATAATTTCTCATGATATATGCTTTTACAGGAAGCACTTAAGGCATCTCATAGTCTCCAGAGACAATATCGAAAATCTAAGTGACAACTCTGTAGGATAACAGCAATCTTACTAGATAACCTTATAAAAAATGATACAAATTCAAGCAAAAGTATTGGCTGTTACATAGCACTTTTATCAATGTTAAGGATGGTAAATGCTTTTACTCTTCATTCAGACTCATGTATACATACAAAAATATGGTAATGACACGAAAAGATTATGCACGAGGATTTCAAATTCCAGTGCATTGGCCAGGCAAGACCACTTGCCCCACTGAAGGCAAGTTCTCCTACCAATTTATTTAAAAAGACAGAGAAAGTGAGAGAAAAAAAAAAGGTAGTTCAGTTAACAGGAAGGAAGTACTGCTGAAGAAGGAAGGGGTGAGGAGTGGAGAGGGAGAATGTGAGATGACACAGAGGATAAAGGAGAAACCTGTTCATAAAATGATGACTGACATTACATCAGAAACACAGAGGGGAAGCAAGACTCTGTTGGCATTAGTCTCTGAAGCCAAATTTCAACCCTAACCACAGAGAGCAAGTGTGTGAAATAATGTCCCAGGAAGAACTAACTGTAAAGCCAATTGTCATGCAGAACTTCAAGAGTAGAAAAAGAAATGATGAAATTCAACATAATGATGAAATTCAACATAATCAATATATTACTTACTGATTGTTCTTAGTCTCTTTAAGAGCACCTCCTCTCAAATTGCAGAGACAGCATTCCTATGGAGGAGAAGAGAATTAACATAGTTATAAAACCCATATAACAAATATCACTACCCTTCATAAAAACTACTCTAGAAATTCGTATATAACATTTTCCTTTTATCATAAAACTAAAATTGTGAAGAATTGCACAATGCTAGGTACTTCAAGTTCCAGGAAAGAAAAAAAAAAAAATCATGAAAGTGACTGAGTACATAGGTCCTTGGTAAGAACCGCCATAGAGTGCTTTCACTCGAGTGCAGTAAAGATGTGAAAAAAAAAAAAAAAA
>JADRCC010574914.1:0-17776 GCA_019843855.1 Hylomyscus alleni | reverse complement strand
ATCTATCTATCTATCTATCTATCTATCTATCTATCTATCTATCTATCTATCCTAAAACCAGAGAGCAAGATAATGATGCTAAAATGATCCTTTGTTGAGTCTTTCTTTTGCACTACTTGCTGGCTTTTACAGTGCTATCTAATAGAGACTTAATAAGACTCCCAAGAGGTGGTTGTCATTATTATCTTCAGTTTATATATGTCAGGAAGCTATGCATATGAGGTCAGGTCACATCTGTTGTCCAGAATCATGCAGTTAGCAAGTGATGGAGCCAGAACTCACTTCAGATGACTCTCTGGTATGAGTTTTGTCTTTGGATAACTGAAACAGGTAAATAGAAGACACTAAGGAAAAGATCAGAGCCAGGACAGGTTGCCCTGGAAAAAAAATCAGTCCATGGAAACTCTCTTCAGATGTGGGCTACCTCCTGACTAGCAGCACTGTAGGAGACACGCAGATGAGCAGAACCACAGAGGTTGTAACCTGACTTGTGTCAATGTGTCATCCTGGGAAAATGTAACAAGGACATGTAATCAAACAAAGTTCTCAGTCAGTCATCAACAGTATCAATCCAGCACCTTACCATAAGTCACCGTGAGCATGCACTCCCTGGGGCGCTCTGGAAGACACTCTAGTCACAAAATGAGCTTTCAGAAGGCTGTGTGAACTGTCATCTGAATCCAGAATGTGGCTGGAAGGTATGAGGTAAAAATGAAGTATTGGTGGACAGTGGTCTTAAGTCATCTTTTATGAAGAGAGTTAACCAGGGCAAACGTCTTTCAACACTAGCCTCAGATCATGGTAAAAAAGCATGTGTAGGGTGTCCTACAAAATTTCCAAGCTAACAACCGTAGCAGTGGGACTGTCTCTGACTCGTTCACCCGCTCTTGGGACCCTTTTCCTCCTACTGGGTTGCCTCACTCAGCCCTGCTTGTGAGGGCATGAGCCTGGTCTTAGTGTAACTTGTCATGCCGTGTTCTGCTGATAGCCTGGGAGGCCTGTTCTTTTCCGAAAGGAAATGGAGGAGGAGTGGATCTGGGGGAGAAGGGAGGTGGGCTGGGAGGAATAGAGAGAGGGGAAACTGTGCTTTGGATATATTGTCTGAGAGAAGAATAAATTAAAAAAATAAATCAAAATGAAAATAAAAAATCTGTGCCAAATTAAAAAAGGTCATGTGTCACTAGCACATGTAAGTTGAAACAATTATTATTTGGGAGTAGAGTTCCTTGTAGGATTTTATGTGTATGTTTTCTGTACAGGCACAGTTAGCATGTATACAAAGTGAATTCTGATGTCTCACTTATTATTTTATGGTGAGCATTTTTTAATTCCAATTTCATTAAGTAGATGTGACACAATTTGCATAGTTTTCCTTTAAAGCTGTTAAGTCGAGGAGATTAAGCCATATTACTATATTTTAATCTTCTATGAAATGAGAAGGGAACATGTTCCTGATATTATCTATTTCTATTCAGTAGACGGCAATATATTTTGGAATATCATATTTATTCATAAAATTAATATTTTTGAGTTCCACTACATGCTAGTCATCACTGAATATTCAAGGTATAAGACTTACCTGTAGATCCACTCTAGCACACCATGCACCTGTATAACGTAATCTGCCCCCAAAGAGCTACAGAGTTCACCGAGATTACAGAAAACGTAGGTGACGTCAGAAGAACATGTTAAGGATGCGCTAGAATTTGAGGGTAATAAAGGCTTTAAAAGAGTTAAAAAGTAGGGCTGGAGAGATGGCTCAGCAGTTCAGAGCACTGACTGCTCTTGAAGAGATCCTGAGTTCAATTCCCAGCAACCACAGGGTGACTCACAACCATCTGTAATGGGATCTAATGCCCTCTTCTGGTGTGTCTACAGTGTACTCATATACATAAAATCAATAAGACTTTTAAAAAAATAGTTACAAAGGACAATTTCCACCTGTGAGAAAGTGATGGGTCTTTAGCAACCCTCCTCATATGGATGATTACAAAGTACACAGAAGACATGAGACATCTGCTCTCAGCTGTGGAGCAGCATGGCAGAGGGTTACAATGTCTCCAAGGAGAAGGGAGTACCAGGCAAGCACCATTGTCAAGTCCGTGTCTGCCTGGAATACTTTCTAGTCCTGGGATGGGGGAAGAAGAAGCCCTGCGGTCTTGCCACACTGAGGAGGCACAGAACGGAGTTTGGGAAGGGGCGGGGCTGTTTGAACCTGTAGGGTAGAAGAGGAGATAAACACACAGAGAAATCTAGAAACCTGTATAAGGGAACTCCTGAAACATTGCATGTTACTAGGAGCTGTAACTTAACTATTGAAACTTGGGAAACGGGAAGATATTTGAGTTCTAGCCCCAACAAGAGTAGAGACATTCCACTGAAATTTGAGAGCAATCCATAAATGCCCCAGACATTCCACAGGGATACATTATTCTAAGAGAAAAGTGGTCTAGGTTTTTTTTATTTTTAAAGATTTTTTTTTCCAGACAGGGTTTCTTTGTGTAGCCCTGGCTGTCCTGGAACTCACTCTGTAGACCAGGCTGGCCTTGAACTCAGAAATCCACCTGCCTCTGCCTCCCAAGTGCTGGGATTAAAGGCGTGAGTCACCCTTGCTGGTAAAAGATTTATGTATATGAGTACATTGTTGCTGTCTTAAGACACACCAGAAGAGGGCATTGGATTCCATTACAGATGGTTGTAGGCCACCATGTCGTTGCTGGGAATTGAACTCAGGACCTCTGCAAGAGCAGTCAGTGCTCTTAACTGCTGAGCCATCTCTCCAGCCCCCTAGGTTTTTTTTTTAATGAATGAATGAATGAATGAAGTTTTTACAGAACTTCATTGCAGCCTCTGGTTGGCCTGGAACTTGCTGTGGAGACCAGGCTAACTCCAAGTTCACAGAAATCTGCCTAATTCCCCCTCTTGAGTGCTGGGATTGAAGGTGTATGCCATCAAAGATGTGTTCTAACGAAACTTAAAAAGATTAAGCTAAATTTCAAAAAGCATTATATCCAATCTCAGTATATTAACTAGTTACTAGCTACTAGTACAATGCCGATCTCTTCCTCTCACCCAAGTCTAGACACTCAACAGCACAGCATCCATTATACACAACACCCAGGAAAGTGATGAGTGCTAAGAGACAGACGCCTGTGACCACTAACCGGAGGATTAAAACAAGAGGATCAGAAAGGTGGTAGACGGGTTCCACGGACTGCTTCCTCCGTTTCAATGCAGGTTTAACATTAAATTATGTAGTCCATAATTATATAATTATGTAGACCAATTTCCACTGTGAGAAACTGAATGAGAACAGGTTTGTGCACCTCGCCTTAGTTTTGAATTCAACACTATTAGAGTCTCTTAGGAGATGTGTAGCATTGTCTTCCCTGTGCCCTTCTGAAGGATCAGGAAACCTCCCACCCCCGACTCCTTCCTGGGAAGGGAAAGTGGCGAGGTGCACACTAACATTCTCATCCAAGAGTGCTGCACTGGCCTGCTTTACGACAGGAACAGGGGGCAGGTCGAGATGGCTAAGAACACACACAAGCCATGTACCATGTGCCATGTACACAAACCAAGGTCCAGGATCACATCTGCAGTACTAGAAACTGACACTTGATGTCTAAGCTAGGGTTTCTGTTGCTAAGAAGAGATACTGTGACCACAGCAACTCTTATAAAGGAAAACTAATTGGGACTGGCTTACACTTCAGAGGTTTAGTCCATTGTCATCATGATGGGAAGTATGGCAGCATGCAGGCAGACATGGCGCTGAGACTTCTATATACAAAGGCAGAGGAAGAGAGGGTAACACTGGGCTTGGCTTGAGCATCTGAAACCTCAAAGTCCACCCCCAGTGACACACTTCCTCCAAGGCCACACCCACGCCAACAAGGCCACACCTCCTGCTAGTGCCAACCCCCTATGGGACTATGGGGGCCATTTCATTCAGACCACCACACTTAATGTAAATCCAGGCCAGTGCTTCTTATAGTGAAATGCTCTCTCCCTGAGCTACAACCTCTGTACTCTTAAGTTGGTGCTCTTAACTGTTGAGCCGTCTCTCCAGCCCATGATGCATTTTTAAAAAATGAAATAAGGAGGGCTGGAGAGATGGCTCAGCAGTTAAAAGCACTGACTGCTCTTCCGAAGGTCCTGAGTTCAATTTCCAGCAACCACATGGTAGCTCACAACCATCTGTAATGGGATCGATGCCCTCTTGTGGTGTGTTTTGTCTTTCCCTCCCGGGGTACCCCAACCTGCAGGGCTAAGAGGCAAGGCAGCAATTCCTTCCTAAGTGACTAAATCAGGCCTTTATTTATTTTGAGGGAAAGTTACAATAGGTAAGGGTAAAACAAAAAAAACAATGTTACAAGAGAATAAGAGGAGGGAGGAACAGCCTTTTATCCTGAGTGAATGTTAATTGCCATTAAATTCTAAGTCTATAGATAAACCCATACCAGTATTAATGAACAAGTCTGAGACCCCAGAGCAAGTAAGCTCCAGGGCAAAGTGTCCCCAAAGCAATAGCTTCTAAGCAAAAACCCCAAGGCAAAACTGCCTTTTGGCAAAATGTGTTAAAGCAAAATGCTTCTAAGGCAGGAATGCCTTAAGGCAAGAATGCCTCTCACCCAAAGCATCCCAAGGCAAAATTGCCTTACAAGTCCTGGAGCAGCTTATTTTTATAGACCTGAATGACATCATAAACTGCCAGTTAGCTAAAACTGTTTCTAATTGGTCAAGCCAAATGAGACACAGGTGGCCACGCCCCCTGCCTAGGGAAGTAGTTCTCCACACGTTTAGAGAACCAGCTCTCCACAGTGTTTGAAGACAGTGACAGTGTACTCATATACATAAACAAACAAACAAGTATTAAATTTAAAAAATGCACCATGAGTGTTTTGCCTGCGTGAATATCTGCATGGGCTGCAGATGCCAAAGAGGGATTGGATCTACCAGGTCTAGAGTTACAGACAGGGTGGAGCAGGGAATTGAACCCAGGCTCACTGGAAGAGCAGCCAATGCTCTTAACTGCGGAGTCACCTCTCCAGCTCTTGGAAGGCTCCTTCTAACCAGAATTTTCTCTATTCCCAGATGTCTGCACTTCGGTGCCTTATTTGTTTGGGAAATATTTATAGCTCATATTTTGATAACTTAATCTGTGGGTCTTTCAAGAACTTTCATGGAGGATTTTAATTTTTCTCTTTGTGGTTCAAGGCTTCCTGCCTGCTAGACAAATTCTCCATCATACAGCTGCATCCCCAGCCCGGGGAGGAAACTTTAGATAAAGCTTCTCGTACATTCTGCTTTCCCAGCTTGGAACTTCTTTGACTGAATGCAGTAATGAAAATGTGAGCTGGAGATGTGAGCAGGAACAAGACAACGGCCGCACATTCTCCCTGGAAAATGTCCTGCTATAGATAATTACGTAATGCACGAGTTCATCCAATGGCAAGTGGTTTTTTTTTTTTTTTTATATATTTTTCCCCCCTGTGGAAGCCAAATGAACAGAAAGCATTATCTGTCATCTTTAGTAACAATCTATGTACACAAAATCCCCAAACATTGAAATTTGTAATGAAGTATGAAATATACAGTATTTTATACATGGCTGAGGTGGCTGTGTAGAATGTCTATTTGCAAAGAAGTTCTTGTTCTCTTTATTACCTTATAAATGACTGGAAACGGAAAGTGGAAACATAGTGATAATGATAATAATAATAATAATAATAATAATAATAATAATGATAATAAAATAAAGTGGCTAATGGAGCTGGAGAGATGGCTCAGAGGTTAAGAGCACTGGCTACTCTTCCAGAGGACCTGAGCCTGATTTCCAGCAACCACATGGTAGCTCATAACCATCTGTAGCTTTAGTTCAAAGGGGTCAGATGCTCTCTTCTGGCCCACATAGGAATCAGGCACACACATGATGCGCAGGCATACACGCAGGCAAAACATCATACACATAAAAAAAGTGGCACATGTTTAAGTAAGATTCAATTTATTAAAAACACCAAATCTATGTGAAAAGTACTATGAAATATCACTAAGGGACATAAAATATGAACAAAGGGAAATGTATATGTTATGAGATTAAGTATTTGATGTCAGGATGTACTGGCTGGTTTTGTGTGTCAACTTGACACAAGCTGGAGTTATCACAGAGAAAGGAGCCTCCCTTGAGGAAATGCCTCCATGAGATCCAACTGTAAGGCATTTTCTCAATTAGTGATAAAGTGGGGAAGGCCCCATTGTGGGTGATATCATCCCTGGGCTGGTAGTCCTGGGTTCTATAAGAAAGCAAGCTGAGCAAGCCAGGGGAAGCAAGCCAGTAAGGAACATCCCTCCATGGCCTCTGCATCAGCTCCTGCCTCTAAGGTCCTGCCCTGCATGAGTTCCTGTCCTGACTTCCTTTGGTGATGAACAGCAAAGTGGAAGTATAAGCTGAATAAACCCTTTCCTCCCCAACTTGCTTCTTGGTCATGATGTTTGTGCAGGAATAGAAACCCAGGATATAAAGTTTTTATATAAAGTCCAAGATTTTGTCTCATCCTCTGCCTAGTATAGCTTTCCAGAATTAGAAAATGAAATGGAACAAAGTGGGGATATTAGTGTAAGAAGCAATGGTAATTTTACTGTGGCCTTCAGGAGTTCACCCCAAATGGCAACCCTGGGCTCTCATCCTGTACTACCTGCTTTCAGACTACGGTGTCAGAAGGAAAAGTGTGCTGAAGCAGAAGGTGGACTCAATTTCCAGAAGTCCCCAGAAGGCGATGTCTGGTTTTAGAAACACTAACTATTCCTGATATAATGAACAAATATTTCTGGGATATCTTTGAAATCCAGAAAAGTGTGTGGTAAACACCTTTCAGCATTTGATTTGGATCTCAGCCTGTATGTGAAGGATCCTCAGTAACTACCCCCTCCCCCGCCACCTCCTCCACCCCTGGAAAGGAGAATTACCCCCTCCACCGTCACCTCCCCCACCCCGGAAAGGAGAATTACCCCCTCCACGGCCACCTCCCCCACCCCTGGAAAGGAGAATTACCCCCTCCACGGCCACCTCCCACCCCTGGAAAGGAGAATTACCTCCTCCACCGCCACCTCACCCACCCCTGGAAAGGAGAATAAGACAGGAAGCTTCCGCATTAGCCACACTTCCGTCTGTTGTGGTTATTGTCTGTTGTTCCGTCTCCAGGAACTGACATCTTCCTCTGAACGTTTGCCGATGTTCCCATTAGCCCTCACTCTTACAAACAAATGGTTCCTCTTGCCTGGGGCACACTTGATTTCTTTTCTGGACTTAGCTGTAGTTCCTGGACCTTATACTGCTTTTTATCGCTTATAGGGAAGGGCAGAGATACAATCATATTACGGGCAAGTGGATGTGCCTGGAAGTGTGGAAAGCGCTTGCGGTCTAAGACTGTGGACCTCCATTTCCCTTCTCCACTGATTCCATAGCCCAGGGCCAGAGGCAGTTTATACAGTCTCCACCAGACCTAACTTCTCTTATGTGTTCCTCTCCTGCATGGTTCGTGATCATCCTTCCATCCCTACTTAGTCTCCATGTGACTTGCTCAGTGTGACAGAATTCCCATTCTTGCCCCATACCCTCCCAGTCCTTCTGGGTAGAATACAAGACACCCCAGAGGCAGACGTCTGCTGTGTTTCTGTGTTTCTGTCTCCTTCCATTCAGGAGTTTCTCTTCATCCATCTTGGTTTTCATATCCTCCACACGAGTTTCAGTCTCGCCGTGTTTGTTATATACTGGTTTCTCTGAGTAGAGGGGTGGGATTAAACAGACACGAGAGTCTTTGTCTCTGAAGACTTACAGATGACGACCAATAGGAAGACCTCCCGTTTTTAAGTCTGAGGTGGCCTGGTTAGGATGGAGACCTTGGGAGACATCAAAAGTCAGGTTTATAAAATGAGCACAGGCAGGAAGGGGGGCAAGGATTATTGATACCACAAATGTAGCGCCCAATGACAGCAAGTTACAGGAATCACTTGGAACTAGTACCTGGCCCTGACTTGCTTGGGGGAGATGACTCTTAGAGCTTACCCAGGAACCTTTTCCTGTCTGTGGCCAACCTTGGAGCTATCAAGGACTTACCCAAGAACAAAGTTACTATAAAAGTAGTCTTGGATTGACCCAATGTCTTAGTGACACCAAGAAGCTTCTAGTTACGTATGGCAGTGGTGACTGGGGGCAGGGAGCTTGGCAGTTTCTTATAGGATGGCGAGATATTTTCACATAAAACTTTTTACATTTCCTATCTCCCTCCATAGGAAGTTTTGACATCCAAGTTGTATGTGATTCTCATGCTAACTGTCCCATCCCTTTCCCCGAGGCCCTCAGCTATGAACCACCATATCAAGGGGCTTTCCTGGACTTTGACCTATGGCTAGCTTGGCCAGACAAATACCACCTTTGATGACGTGATACATCCCCTTTCCACGTTTTGTATGTGTTTAGGGGTAAGCACGGGGTTGGCTATGGCTGACTGTGTTTTCCAGTCACTTCACTTGTATTGTTTCTGAAGCCTCTTTTGTTCCTAAAGTAGGTTAGGGACATCCTGCTTCCTAGAAGGAGCTCTGAAAGAGGGTTTACCAGAGTTGAGCGAGAAGCCAGGTCATGTGTGGAACTAAGTGGGAAGAAAACAATACTTGGTATTGATTAGATACAGGAGGTGGGGCGTGGAGGCAGCAGGATGGAGGGAAGCTGGCAGGCTCAGCGCTTCTGTCTTGGCATAAGCACCTACCTCTTCATCATCGTCTTCTTAGAGAGAAGGCCCAGTGCCAGGGGGCCAGAGGCCTTCTTCATAAATAAAAGCAGGTGAAGTGAGCAGTGCCCACATTTTAAGGTCTGGGAGCAGCCAAAATGATGCGTTTTGTTTCTTTGTTCCTGGTGTGTGTTTCATCGTTGCCTGCCTTTCAGGCCACAGAGCTTACAAAATGTGAGGTGTCCCACGCCATTAAAGACATAGATGGCTATCAAGGCATCACTTTGCTTGAATGTGAGTTTAAACTACTTCCTTGCTTCCTCCCATTCCCCCTCCTCCTCCTCCTCCTCCTCCTCCCCCTCCCCCTCCCCCTCCTCCTCCTCCTCCTCCTCCTCTGTCTCCTCGTGGTCTCATAGCTCTTCTTGCTCTGCCTTGATCTCTTTTATTCAATTAGTTCTTCAGCCCTGCCTGTCTCCCATTGTCTGGCCTTTCTCACTTCACCAAGGTACTGTGGACTTGATTTTTGGAGACTGGTTGGGAAGCCTTTTTCCCCTGCCTGGAAACCAGCGTCTCAGTTATGCCTCTCTGAGACATCTCTGAGAAAGTTCTTCTGTCTCCCTCAGGGGCCTGCATTTTGTTTCATACCAGTGGCTACAACACACAAGCTGTTGTCAAGGATGAGGACAGCACAGAGTACGGACTCTTCCAGATCAGTAACAGATTTTGGTGCAAGAGTAGCGAGTTCCCCAACTCGGAGAACATCTGTGGCATCTCCTGTGACAGTGAGTATCCTCTTTCATCATGTTCTTCTGTATCCCTGCAGTCTGTCTCCAAGCCCTCCAAGACAGTCTCCTTGTTGGTAACCAGCATGTCTCAGGTGTGCTGGGTACCATGTGACTTGAGATGGCAGTGCTTAGTAAGAAACTGGTCACTGGTCATGATCTCCACACTACCAGAGAGTTCCCTGAGGTTTAGGGAAGGGTAGTTTGAGACACTTGCCAGTCTTGAAGTCTGATACACTGTATTTTCAGGGTGTAATGAAGCAGATGGTTTCTCAAGATGTGTCCTAGGGGCGGGGAGGAAGTTCCCAGGGAAGGGAGGCATTACTAAATTGGCCATTTCATGTAGAAGATCTCTAGGTCAAGCCTTCAGCTTAGAACCAGTACCCCCGACCCTGGGACTAGCGGAACTAGTCCTCTGAGCGTGTCTTGTTCCTTTCTGCACTCTGTTAGAGTTCCTGAATGATGAGTTGGTAGACGACATAGAGTGTGCCAAGAAGATCTTGGCTATCAAAGGAATCGACTACTGGTAAGTCACTGTCTTTGTTTTCCTCCAGAGAGTATTGGCCCTTCCCTCTCCAGACCGTTTAATCTTGGATGGAGTCTCCAAAACAAAACTCCTCTAGAGCCCCGAAGGTCTATATTTAAAATGCTCTTTTGTGCCACTCCTGTGTGACAACTTTCCTGATAGGAAGTTCCCTGTTGGAAGACTGATGCCCAGGACTCTCTTCCCCTGGCCACTTCTCAGACTTAAAGCCCTTGGCATTATTCCACATCTTTCCGACATCTGAACTTTCATTGATTTTATTATTGTTATTTTGGTTTTTTGAGAGAGGGTTTTGTGAGTGAGTGTTTGTGTGTGTATGTGTGTGTATCTGTGGTATGTGTGTGCAATCCTGGCTATTCCGAAACTATCTGTAACAGACTAGCCTCAACTCACAGAGATCTGATTACCAATGTTTCCCGAGTGCTCAGATTAAAGTCACGTGTCACTAGTCCTATTATTATTATTATTGTTGTTGTTGTTTTTGTTGTTATAGTAAGCCTCATTCCACTTAGAAGCCCTTTGCCATCTATCTCAGAATGTCTGTATTTCTTTTTTTTTCTTTTCTTTCTTTTTTTTTTTGTTTTTTTCGAGACAGAGTTTCTCTGTATAGCCTTGGCTGTTCTGGAACTCACTCTGTAGATCAGGCTAGCCTCGAACTCAGAAATCCGCCTGCCTCTGCCTCCCAAGTGATGGGATTAAAGGCGTGCGCCACCACCGCCCGGCTGTATTTCTTTTCTACAATCTTTCACCTCACCCTGAGGATGGACCTCAATGGAACTTTATGCTAGACACTGCCAACCACCAGCAAGAGGGGAGAAAGTGTGTGTGTGTGTGTGTGTGTGTGTGTGTGTGTGTGTGTGTGAGTGCGTGCGTGTGTGTGTGTGTGTGTGTGTGTGTGTGTGTGTGTGTGTGAGATAACTGAGCAAAATACAATGACATACCTGTATGAAAATGTCATAACAGAACCGTTATTTGGCAAGGTTAAGTTAAATAGAAAGTTCCAGCCAACCCATTCATTTTGTCCATTTCTCCGTGAGCAGGAAGGCCTACAAGCCCATGTGCTCTGAGAAGCTCGAACAGTGGCGCTGTGAGAAGCCGTGAGCTCCCATCCTTGCTGCTCCTGCCCTGTGGTCAGGAGTGCCTCTTCCCTAAGGCTACCTCAGCTTGGCTCTTTCTATCACCATGAAGATGATCTGACGGTCTCTGAGCCTTGTACTTACTCTGTAGTGACACCATCGGACTCTAGAGGACTTTTTTTTTCAATGGGAGTGTGACTGGCGCACTGACTGCAAACCCTTGCTTAGTGATGGCGAGGGTCTTAATGGTGGTTTCACGAAAGTGAGAGAGCCCTCTCCTGTCCCAAATAAAGGGCCCAACTTGAAGTGTCTGTCGATGTTTTCTTTCTACAGGGAAAGGGTGGGAATAGGGTGGGACTCTGAAGCTCCAGATCGTAGCCACTCCATCTGCTGCTGAAGGAGGAGGGTGAACTTACTTACCATAGGAACATGGACGGCATTTTCTGTGTCAATCTGTTGATCATCTAGCAACCACAGGGAATCCAAAGCTGTTAAAGGCATGCATCCTATGAGGACCAGTAGGAGAGACAATGTAGATAATTGTAATACAGGGGGTGGTGTTACAAGACTAATGAGAGGCTAGAAATAGACCTGCCCACACTTAGTTTTTTAAGTGACTCACGAGCATTGGTGTTTGCCTGTGTGTCTGTCTGTGTGAGGGCATCAGGTCCCCTGGAACTGGAGTTACAGACAGCTGTGATCTGCTATGTGGGGACTGGAATTGAACCTGGGTCCTCTGGACGAACAGCTAGAGTTCTAAACCACAGAGCCATCTCCCCAGCCCAACCCTGCCTATTCTTAAGAGGAAAGATAATTTGCATTTGAGGGAAATGGAAAAACACAGATCAAGAAAGCATTCACCAGCAGGGGAATTAGCTCAGTGGATAAAGGGCTTCCCAAGCAAGTCTGGGGACCCGGGTTTGACCCTTTTCACTTATATGAAAAGCTAGGCGTGGTGGTGTGCGCTTGTGGTTTCAGCTCTGGAGAGGTGGACACAGGAGGATCCCTGGGATTTGATGGCCAGTCAGTCTAGCCTAATCTGTGAGCCCCAAGTCCTAGTTCAGAGACTCTGTCCCCCAAAACAATGAAGTTGGCTCCTGATGAATGAAACCCCAGGTTAATCCCTGGCTTCCCGACACCAACACTCGTGTCCCTATACCTCAGCTCGCACAGAGGATGGGGGTGGGGGATTTTTTTTTCTTAGCATCTCACTATATATCTCGGGCCTAGACTACCATTCATTATCCTCCAGCCTCAGCCTCCAGAACACTGGGATTACAGGTGTGGGAGGCCACACTTCGACTCTCAGGGGGTGGGATTTAACTGGATTTGGAAGTATAGGTGAGGTTTTGGTGGGATATGGGGTGGTGGACATTAAACCAGAATAGTTATGAATCAACAGATGGTTGAGAGAGCTGAGGAATTTATTTTTTTCAAGGTCAGCCATGCCAAGACCTCTTCTCTGGAAATCACATATATACAGGATATTATAAAGTTACCGATTCTTAAGAATTCATTCACACGGGGCCTTTTGATTTGGTCTTTCTGTGCTACATGTCTTCAACCTTGCTTGCTTGTAAGCTGGCTGCTTGCAGACCTTCCCTTACTATGGTGTGTGGCAGGGATCAGATCTGAGTCTTGCCATTCGTTCTTGCTACCCACTGCTGGTCCGAGTGTGAGCTGCTCACCTCTGTCCCGTGTGCGCGACTAGCTTTATCTTAAGAAGCTGTGGGTTAGCTGGTGTTCTGAGATTTCCTGCTTCAAAGCTGCAAAGCTGTAATTCGATTCGATACGGTTTGAATCAGCCAGGAATGAAACTTTGCCTTCTTTGTACCTCCCAAAGATCTCCACTGCATTAGTTACTCTTTAAAACAGATGTGATGACATCCCAGATAAAACTTAGGGAAGGATGGGTTTAAATGGCTCTTTGTTTGAGGGTGCAGTTCACTGTGGCAGGGCAGCCTTGGCAGCAGGGCTGTAGAGAAAGCTGGCCACACTGTGTGCAGTTAGGAAGTCAGGAGAGATGAACGCTGGACTTACATGCATTTTCTCTTTTTTATTCAGTCCAGAAACTCTAGCTCATGGGATGGTGCTGCCCATATTCAAGGCATAGTCTTTTCTCTTTAGCTAAACATTTTGGGGACACCCTCATAGATACCCAGAGATGTGTGTTTCATGGCAATTCTAAAGCCAGTCAAGAGACAGTGGAAGCTATTGCATTACCCCAATTCCCTTGGGAATTCAGACAGGTCATGCTTGTCTTAGCAGTATAAATGAAGCTCCTATGCTTAGGAAATCTATAGGCATAAATGAGGTGTGTGTGTGTGTGTGTGTGTAGATCTGTCTTGTATCTGTGAAAACACTCTAGGAAATACCTGATATCCGTTGTTACACTGTAGTGTAAATTTAAACACACTATGATGTCTCTCTTGTGACACTGCATGCTATCTTTCCCATACTAGCCATGGTACAAAGGCTTCTCCAAGTCCTCAGGGTTTATCCATGCCCTGAGCATGGGTGTGTGTGAAAGGGCAGAGTTGGAGGCTCATTCTGTCCCCTGAATTTGCGTGTTTTCCCCTTAGCCATTAACTTGCTGTAGCTGCAGCTTCAGATGGCCTTATGGTTGAAAAATATAAGGAACCAGCGTTGCCAAATGGCTGGAGAAGAAATGCCACTAAAGGTGGGCTGTGATGTTGCGTGTCATGGTTCTGCCTGTGACAGTTGCCTTTGCGTTATCACTGTGGAATACTCCGGGCAGCTATCTCATAAAGAGACGAGTTTATTAGCTCCATTGCCTTGGGGATTCAAGGTCCAAGATTTGAGAGTCCCACAGTGTGGGTTCCGTGAGGATGAAGAGCGGTGTACCATTGTAGGACTGCACGTGGGATCATGGTGGATGGTGGATGTGGGTGTATCAGATCGAATGGTTACAAATGGTGGATGTGGATGTATCGGATCGAATGGTTACAAATGGTGGATGTGGGTGTATCAGATCGAATGGTTACAAATGGTGTATCAGATGGAATGTTATGGATGGCGGATGGTAGTGTATCATTGCGGGATTGCACTTGGGATCAAATGATTACCCCCTCCAACCAAGGAATTGCACAAGGAAGACCGGAGAGACACGATCATACAACCTTGCTCTAGGTTGGGGGAGCAAGACCCAGTGGGGAGCCAGCCTGGAATCAGTCTCTGTTTTTAGAAATCCAGTCATTTCTTGCTACAGAAGGTTATCATACAAATGCATGGGTATCCCCGCTATGCATCAGTATTGTAGAGAACTGTAAACTGCACTGTCCCTCAGTTCAGTGCTTTATGTGGTAAGTGGAAAACCACTTTGTACGTAAGGCACAAGCGACAGCAGAGGGCATTTGAGGTCAGCATTTGATGCCCTCAGGTATGCGCTTGTGCCTAGTCTATTCTTCCCCCCACTAGCCTGCATGTTTTATTTATTCAATCATTTGCAGGATTATGAGTTGTCTTGTGAGAACAAATGGTACCTTTGTGACTCAGTCAAGCACGATCATCCCATCTGATGGACAGCTAGCACTAGCTAGCTCCTCTCCCCTTCCTTCTTCCAAGAGAAATGACGTCGCATGCTGTCACCTCACATGGGATGATGAGGGAGCTGTTTTCTTCCTCTCCTAAGCCCGTGTCCTACCACCAAGCTCCTTGCTTACAGCAGAAGACTTGACATAGGCATATGGGGAGAAGCGGGATGGGAAACTGCGGCTCTGCCCGGGAGGACTTCTTCTGAGTGGAGTGTCCCGGAGGATGGCAGCTGGGCATTTGTTCTGCTTCTCCAACTTCTCTCTCCTCTAGGTCCGGAATAGTCCTGAACCTCGGGCAGGAGGTTCAGGCAGGAGGCGGGAAGGCTTGAGGAAGACCTGTCATACCGTATTCACTGAGCTCACAGTGAGGACTCAGTATAGTGCTCCACAAGATGGAGTCCTTCTCCTCTTCCAGTTTCTCCTCTGGGATATTTTCTCTGACAGATCACTTGCAAAGGCAGTGTTTCTTTTTAGATGCTCTCTCCCTTCCCTTCCTCCGTTGTTCACCAATCTCTGTCATTTATCTAATGTAACTATTAAGTAACTGTATATACTAGACCATGGGGGGGTTGGGGGACAGAAGCTATTAGAAGTTCTGTCCTCAGGACACTCAAAACTAGTTGGTGGCCCTCACCTTCCTCGTCTTCTAGGACCAGGCGGGAGGAGGGCATCTTCAGATGGATTCTCTGCTTCTTCATTCACCCCTTAGGTGGTTCACAAGGAACTGCTGTGGGTTCGGTGAGCCCTGCTCTGGGCATTGCTTTCGTGAATGAAGACAGGACTCTAGAGTCACAGTTAATCTGTTTCTTTTTCACTTACTTGCAGGTTTAGATCTTGCAATGGATTTTTTTTGGGGGGGTGGGGTGGGTGGTAGGGGAGATGGAAACAAATGGGAGTTGAGTCTTACTCAGGCAAGGTGCTACTTACCCAGAACGTGGCACTATCCTTGCTGGCGGTCCGACAGGTTGATTCATTAAAAACCCATAGCTGTAGAAGTGGCTAGTGAAAGCTCCGAGGATTTCCTAATGTACTAAGTGGGTGGCTCAGATATCACCCCCTCTATTCTGGAGGTCTCTAATATCCTGCCACTAGGGGGCAGGGCAGTGAAGGAAGAGGAACTATTCTTGAGGCGACATGGAGGAGGCTGAGCGTCAAGACCTCTTCTAGCATCTTTCCCCTGTACAACTCCTACCCTCGATGGAGCGGGAGAGTGTGGCTACAAGGTCAGTCTGGACTTCCTGCTCAGCATCCTCCTCAGAGCTGCCTTGACGTCCTTGTTTTTCAGGCTGTAGATGAGGGGATTTAGCAGTGGGGTCACCACACTGTACTGCAAAGACAACACTTGTTCCAAGGCTGAGCCAGATGCTGGAGTCATGTACCTTAGGAGGAATTACACAAAGGAGCCATGTGAACTCAGGAACTCAGGGTGAGGATCATGACACCGCTCGCAGCTGTGGTCCATCCCACTCCTGCTGGGTGCACAACCGGTACCTCAGGGCATCATCACCATGGAATCGGGCGAGCTCTCCCAACACCGGTACCTCAGGGCATCATCACCACGGAATCGGGCGAGCTCTCCCAACATCAACTGTTCTCTAACTTCTCTTTGTGGTCAGGCTGGGTGTTAGCGTGGACCCTGACTCCCACATTGGGAAGGCAGTCGTTTCTGCCTTCATTTGCCTCCAAGCATGGGTGAATGCACAGAGAGGAGTCAGATGAAAACAAGTTCTGTGTACCGAGGGGCTCAGGTTAGGACTGGACTAAGGCATTCCCATCACACTTTCCACTCTTCCAAGCAACGTGGCTTGTAGCCACGACGATAATACTACCCTTTATCTATATTCACAACAATTCAGATACACTAGGTTCTCACTCAGTAGTGACTGTTTCTTGCAAAACTGCATGTCTAGTTCACAATACTGCCATTGTTTCCTACATGCATGGCTCTGAGGATTACGCTCACAATCATAGCATGTCGTCATCATCATCATCATCATCATCATCACCATCACCATCATCACTACCATCACCATCATCATCATCACCACCATCATCACCATCATCATCATCATCATCATCATCATCATCATCACTACCATCACCATCATCACCACCACCATCACCATCATCATCACCATCATCATCATCATCATCATCATCATCATCATCTGTGTATGAGTGTTTGCGTGCATATGTGTATATGCACCAAGTGAATGACTGATACCCATGGAAGCCAGAAGAAGGTTCCTGGTCCCCGGAACTGGAAGTATAAATGGTTGTGAGTCACCATGTAGGTGTTGGGAACTAAACCTAGGTCCTCTGTAAGAGCAGTGAGAGCTCCTGACCACTGAGCCATCTCTTCAGTCCCAGCACATTATTTTTATAATGCATGGCGGAACAATTTCTTTTAGTTTCTTTTCTTTTCTTTTTTCTTTTTGGCTTGAGAAGGAGCCCAAACCGGTGAATAAAGTGAGAGATGAAAATGGATTAAGCAGAACATACGACTTTAATTTAACATCCGGAGATTAAATCATTGGGTGTATCTAAGTATCCCTCAGGTTATTTCCCAAAGAAACATTATTACCTTTTCAATGGCATTATCTTCACTGGGACAAATGTGACTTATCAAGAATACTCCTTATGGACTCTGTGGATTTGATTTAAAAAGATATCCAGGGGCTGGGGAGATAGCTCAGTGGTTGAGAATACTGCTGTGTTAATGGAGGACTGTAGTTCAGTTTGGAGCACACATGTCAGATAGCTCAGGACCACATGTGCCTATTGCTTCAGAGGATCCAAAGCCCTCATGAGGCCACACATAGAGAAACACCCACATGCACACAGACATACATGCATGCACACTCACAGCTACATACACACATGCATACCCACATATACCCATACACACATACATACACACATATATCCATACACATAAACACATACATAAACATATATCCATACATACACACACACACACACATATACACACAGACACACAGACACATACATGCACATGCACATTCACACACACACATACATTATACACACACAGACACACAGTCTTAAAGGGAAAGGTATATATATATATA